>VWZG01011924.1:424884-620283 GCA_013396735.1 Grallaria varia | reverse complement strand
TTTTTTTTTTTTTTTGGTGATTTGTAAATAATGTTTTTAAAAGACAAGAAAACAGGAAGATCAACACTTAAATCCATTTTCTGTATGAAAGAGCCATCACCATATCAAAAACTTGTTAGATGTGGCCTCAGGAGTAGTAGCAGGAGTTTTCTGTGATAATTCTTTTCCCAGAGGCACCATGAGCTTCAGGGCCTGTTTTATTCACTGATGTAAGAAATGACCCATACTCATGAGTCAGTCAAGTGAGAAAGCTGTAAAAGCACCACTAGCATTTCCTCCACTTGAGAAACTGCACACCTCATCTCAAACCTCCATTTCCCACACAGAAAAGTCCTACTTCCTAAGTAAAACAAAAATTTCTTTTGAGTACCAGACATTTTATTGTTTCTTCCCTGCCACACCACACCCCTCTTCTGAAACCATTTGTCCCCCCAGCATAACCAACTTCACCTTAGCAGGCCCACCAGCAATTTGTGGCCTGCAGCATCAATTCAGAATGAGTGTGACTGTAACAATTAAACCAGATGGTTTTTCATCTCTCTGAAGACAAGGAGGCAAATTTTACTGCAGGAATAGTGAGTAGTAGGAGAGAAAAAATGAAAACGTGTGGTACCCTGCCTTCCTAGTATGCCTTCCTCATTGGGAAGTAACTGAAGTAACTCGAGACAATTCCCTAAAGATCTCATCCATGTCAGGGATAACTGCAAATCCAGACTGCATTTGAGAGGACAGGCTCTGTGATCTCCCCGTGTCCAGCCAGTCCTCCTGCCTTGAGGAGTTCCTAAGAGAAAATTTGCCTTTCTTGTCCTTCAGAGATTTTTCCCTCTCAGAAAACTGACTGTGTGCGCAGCTGAAAAGGAGAGTAATAAAAACCTTTGAAAGCAGCGAAGGAAAAATGTCATTGAGTCAAGTGTTATTGGGACACAGTGGAGGAAGTTCAGTATTTTTATGTGTATACACAGAGAACCATCTCCCCCAGGATCTTTTCATGCTGACTTCAGTGGCAAGTTTTTTTGTTCAAAGCCTTCAGTGTTTGAACCTTGTTTAACACCTCTCTGTTGAGACATTCTGCTGCTCAACAGTCAATGCCTACTCAACAAATTGTGCCTGTGATTTTGCAGCAGGATAACATTGTAGATAAGACACACCTACTGGGCACTTTCAAGTTATAATATTGTGTTAGTCATTGCTTTTATGTATGTTTATACACAATATCTGCCCGAAGGTATACATTGATTTCCAACCATCAAGAACACATTTAAAATTGGCTGAATGCTTAACCTCTGTTCACAGAAAGTATATTTTAATTTTTTTTGCCGTTGAGAATTATTAGCTCAGAAGAGTTTGATAGAGCTATAATCATCATGATGATTACTGACTTAAACTAAGATTCTTTTAGTGATTTTATTCCCTTTATAAAGTTGAGTTACACTTGTAATTTACCTTTTGTCTTTTAATAGTTGTACTCCCTTAACATGTATTGATTTAAGTGGATTCAACTGTATTTCAGGTAAAGATTTTCTGACAACTAAAACCAAAAATCTAATGTAGTGTTACTTTACACTTGTAAATAGTAACTTTGTGAATCTCTATAATTAAAATTAAAAAAAAGAGGTTACAGAAAGATATTCACCTTGCAGGATTAAATGTTTAAATCCAGGGGAACAATTCTGACAGCCTTCTTTCCAGTAGGACCTAACCCCTGAAACACCTAAAATCAATCAGTGTTTCCATTTTTTTCCCTCTTAGTTCCCCAGCTGCCGAAATCTAAGTACACTGGCAGCATCATAGGCTGAACGGTGGAGTTTCCTATTTCTTCCTGCACTCAGATGCCAATTCAGGGATGAGCAGACTGAAGCTCAGATGCTTTCCCAATCCCTAGACATGAGGGACCCACCAGGGGCTCCCAAAACAGCCGTCCCCCACCTGCAGCCACAGCGTGAGGCACAGCAGCTGTTGTGCCCCTTTGCTGAGAAGCACAATGGGATGGAAGAGCAGGGATGCTGTTTTCTGCTGCCCTTTGCCCATTTTGCTCATGGGGAATCCATCCACGTTGTGGCAGATGGTGTGAGCATAATCACCTTGCCAGGGTTCAAATTGGTTGTTTCAGCTTGCCAGGGGAGTACTGGAATAGGGCCACTCTGTATCCCTCCTGTTAGAGCTCTGCAAAAAAGCCACGAGTTTACAGAAGGGGAACCTGTTGGTGAAGGAGTCCTGAGTCCTGATCCCTGATTTTCCCAAGCACATTAATTTGATAAGTGGTGTTGGAATGGTGGCCCAGGTCATACTCTACTGCCCCCTTGTATGGCTGCCTGGCTGAGATGTAGGCTTAATTTTAAATCCCTCCTCTGCTTGATTTGAATAATCTGAAGTTTCCTGCCCCATCCTAATCACCAGGATAAGTTAATATTTCTCACTCAGCTTAGAAAAGGAAAGATTCATGCATTTAACATAAAAGTGAGCAGATCCAATAACTAAGACAGTGAGAAAATAATCTCAGTAAATGTGCAAACATGGAAGGCAGCTTCAAATTTGTATCACTTGACCCCAAAGTACCAATGTCTAGGAATGGTTAAAAACCCCATTACCACAGGCAGGAGCACCTTCCACTAGAAGAGGCTGCTCATGGCTCTCTCCCACCTGGCCTTGAACACTTTCAGGGATGGGGCATCCACAGCTTCTCTGGGCAACCTGTTGGGGTCAGTCCTAGCTACTGGAGGTGGTGCCTTAGTTCTTGGTAAACTGTGAGTTTGTCTGTAAGTATTCTCAGGCACACGGTGTGACACTTGGGGATGGTCCTATGCAGAGCTAAGACTTGGACTCAATGATCTTTGTGGGTCCCTTCCAACTCAGCATATTCTATGAGTCTATGTAAATCCAGGCCTTAGTATCCCAGGTTTTTTTGGTGCTTGCTCATTCAAAAATAACCTACCATTTATTTACAACTGCCTATCTGGAAGATATAGTCCAAAGTGTTTCCCAGTGGGAATGATCCCATGGAGTTTAATCGGTTTAAAGCAAAGAATTTCACTTCTTTGGAAGAACATTTTTGTTCAGATAACTCTTGAGACTTATTTAGTAAACAAAAAGACCTTCTTCTAGATTTTGAGACTACTAACTCTATTCAGTGATGCTGAGATTAGTCTTCAGCTGAAAATCTCTGATATGCAGGTGAAGCAGGCAGTTTCTGTTCCCCTTTCACCAGACCAAGCTTTCTCTGCAGTCAGGCATGAGGTCACTGGTAGTGTTAGGAGGAGAACATTTTACCTGATTCCTTGTCCTGAACTTTGCCTTTCCTTTTCCTCTTAATGTTCTTGTTCTCCAGATCTTTGTAACTCTCAAATGCAGATTGTATCAATTTTATTGTGTCATGAGGTGAAAGAAATTGAGAGTGTAAAAAATAAGATAAAAATCCCTACAAGTTGTTTTACAACCATGACAGAACAAGGCAATCAATTACGCCCTTCTTCAAAACAGCTCTGCCCATGTTCAGATATGGATTGTTGATGCGTATCAGGAGCTGTGTGGCAGCATGAAGGAATGTTGTGGTTCATGCCCCACGCCTGCACCCTGGGATTGATTCAAATCACTATTATCGTGTTTCAGAATGTGGTGGCAGTAAACACAAGGAAGATGTGCTATGTCTAAGAGCCTCCCATGTCAAAATACGCAACAACTTTGATTGATATGTACTGACTCATAGCCATGAGAAAATCAATACCAGGATTTGAAGTTGGATGCCATTTAATCTATTTTTTTTTTCCTGGTTATGTATCATAGTGCATTTTTCTTTATCCTGCATACTCAAATAAATCTATTTTGTGTCAAGTTCATTGCAATAGTTGCAATGATGCTGGTAATTACTGACACCATCATGCACTCACTTCTGTTCTTCATAGACACATATTCACAGTTCTGAAAATTCTGTCCATCTTCAGCACATTTTAATGCACTGGAACAAACCTTGCTAATCTCCTTTTTATTGAAA
Organism: Grallaria varia; assembly: GCA_013396735.1. NCBI lineage: Eukaryota > Metazoa > Chordata > Aves > Passeriformes > Formicariidae > Grallaria > Grallaria varia. Next base: position 616,295 of record VWZG01011924.1, on the reverse strand, counting down.
TCGGAATTGAGAAGTAGTTAAGGTAACGACTGAAGTGGGCTGAACTTCTTGTCCTACCTCAGAAACCTCCTGTGACCTTGAGTTTTTCCCATCTGCTAAAAAGGTTAAATAATGTTTGTTTGTGTGTGGTTTTGTTTTATTGTGATCCATATATTTCTGTTGAAACTTTTAGCATCTTAATCGTCTATTGCTAAGCACTCTTACACTGTTTGTCGCTGGCAGCCCAAATCTCTGTGTGGAGCTGGCAGTTTTAAGATGTTAATAAACAGACACTGAAGGATTTGGTCCATGGTTAAAATACCATATCAACCACTTGTTCAAATACATTCTTGTACTGTATCTTTTCATGTCCATGGTAGGAGAATTTGTCCACTAACCTCTATGCTCACCAAGGCTGGAATCCTTTTATTTGGCTGGCAAACCTGATTGATTAGTAAGTTCCTAAACAAAAGCAATAGTCCTCTATAAATCAGCCTGAATAATGATAACAATTATAGTAAAGATTGATACATGAGTATTTATTTGTGTTCTTCTCAGTCACACTAATGGGATTTTGATGCATAAATTTCTTCTCATTGTAGCAAGACTACGTAGTTCAGAATGCAAAAAATGCTCTTTCATTTATCTGAAGAAGAAAAAATTCTTCCTTAGGTAAAACTGTGTAGTGATATTGATCGTGTTACACTACAGATCTTATGGAAATGCTCAGCATTGATCTGATAAAAAATGCTCTACGGATTATAGATAAATACTATTATGTATACAAACATTCCCTTGGGAACTGCTGTGATACTGCCTACAAAACCAAGATCATGTGTTTATGAAGAAGCTGCACAAGGTAAACAGTGTGGGTTTCTATTCTTCACAGGAGCAGAACACACACAGCATGATGAGGGAGAAAAGTTGGGAAAATTTTGCATGCTAATTTAAATGGTAGAAACTAGCAAATCAGCAAATTAAGCATAGACTATAGCTAATGTCTTTGGCACAGCTGATGTATTTTTGTTTTGTGTCTGTAGGGCAATATGGCACCTCAGATGGCTGCCGCCTTTGTTTCTGCGGTGTTAGTGAAACATGAGTAAGGTGTAAACCATAGTAAGTGGAGGTGCTGATCCAGCAAGCAGTTAATTCCCATGACTGTATATTGAATTCAGAGATAGTAATCATGTAAGTGTGCATGCAAGCACATTTGTGTTGATAAGTTCTAGATTCAAGTGGCTGCTGCTTAAATTTTTGCTGGGAGTCAGGAAAAATCAAACACAGATTGTCTGGTTCTGAATCTAGTGCTCTCAAGGGAGGTGATCTATCTCGTTCCAGGCTGGACTTGTCTATAATTTCATATCTAGGTCATTCATACTGAAGCCTTTTTTCTTCGGTTGCTAACAAGTCTATATTTTGATGCTCTTTTTGAATAGCGTACAATGCATACAAACTCCTTCTAAATGGTGTACATGGCTTTTAGGAGGAGTGTTTGAGGTGGCCATGAAGTGTTAACTTGCTATTCCGTTCTTTGCCCACTGGGACACTTAGAGCACGTTTTCTGCTTGCCAAGTTAACTCCTGGCCTATCTGTATTCTACATTCTGCTAAACAGTTACTCAGAAAGCTGCTCATGCATGCTCACACATTTATAGGAAAGTCTTAAACCACACTGTAAGGGAAATCCTCAAAGCAATTGCTCTAGAAATCCTGACTGTTCCCAAAACTAGGTTAAAGACATTAGAAATTTAATCACCTTTTTTAAATTTCCATCAATTAGTGACATGCTTTATGGTGTAAGGAACACAGAAGACAAAAAAAGGAGAGTTTTTTCTCACCCTAGTTTTTTCCTGAAGAATGTATCACTATCAGAAAAAATTCGTCTAGATTATGAAACAGTCTTTTTCATATCCCCTGTAATTAAAAATGTCCCTTACCATGGTCCCAGCATTTGTTATATTCAATATATGGCACTGTTGTAGTCAGGAATCCATAGTAGAGAGCGGGCAGAGGTATACTAGTTATGTCTGTGCTCTAATTAGAGCAGCCAGAAGCTGGATGCACATGATTATCTCAGTGCTGAACCCGAGCTAGTTTGTTCTCCAGAAAGGTGGAGTGCATCAAGTAAGGCCCAATGCTGGGATAACTGGGTTTGTATGGCTTCTGGTTGGCTCAGAGGTTGGGCATAATTTTGGTGTGTCTCTTGAGTAATACACTACACAGACATATACACAAAGTGTATGTTGCATCATTTTTAATCATTAAGTACCACAAATCTATAGCTTGAAGTTATTTCTAGGAAGGAAATGAAAGTAAAGTATTTCCTTCTGGACAATGTTTTCAAGCTCTCTCACTGTGACCTGGTTACTCACCATGTTCCTCTCTTGTAGCTGGAACTTGACTCAGTAGGTTGAGAAGTAGGGAAAACAGACATGAGAAACTGTTTAGAAAAGGCTCTCTGCTTTTGAGTTTGTTCTGATATAGGCTGAGGTATCACCTTTGCCTCTCTGGAGAAAAGCATGGCATGCAATGGTGTTACTCATCCTCTGTGCCTGTGTGCAGTGCTGTGTACAATGCGACATGTATACCCCCGTAGTGAACTGCCCCTGGTTGCAGAGTGTGTGTGAGTCCAAACCTGGGCACTCTGAGCACCTCTGCAGTCTCTTGCTTACAAGACAGTCCTTTGTGCCTTTCCAGACTGCTCACTGCAAGAGGTATGAAAGAAGAATCTTGTCTGCACAGGATTTATGGCTGGGAGAAAACGCACTCTGTCTCTTCCTGTCCACCCAAATCTTTAGGGAAGCACCCACGTAGTGTAAGTGGAGCTCGCTTCCAATCATCTATTTAGATTGGAAGGCCTCTTGGTTTTCTTGGAAAGCAATCACTTATGAAGTCCCCCTGCTTAACGTTGTTGAGAACTGTGCCACGGAAATTGTTCATACAATAATATTCAACAAATTTGTATGGCCCTGGTGGGTGAGGGTGCCTTAGTCTGACATTTAGAATTAATGCCAGGAAAGGAAAATTTCTCCTCCAGAGATATGTGAGAAGCCAGTGTTACACACTTTCAGTCATAGTAAATGCCCAGGACCTGAACAGCTAAAAGAATAGTCTAATCAAAAGCTCATTGCATGCAGTGGGAAACTTCCTACCAGCATCACAGTTGAAATATTGAATGTATTTCTAGTCTGAAACAATGGAAGGAATTAACAACTAGAGAAGGGTTTGTAGCCTCTGCGCAGAAATGTAATGGACGCTGCCTCTCTGTGTCTTTTAATACTCAATTTATCCATTTTAATTTGGAAGTGCAACTTCTTCAAGGGAGTTCAAAAATGCGTTCCTTAATAAATCTGCCACCTTATGACATGGGACTAATGACCACCGATTTCCATCCTAACCTGAGTTCCCTTCCCTGTTCATTATCTAACACACACACTGATAAACCCAAGAAGGCCCAGAGAACTCCTGAAGCTCGGTATGGTTTGGCCTCTGCCCATCTGCTTTATGTGGTACATCCTGTGGTGATCAAGAGCCGTAGCCTACTGTTAGATAAAGTGGGTCCAGACATGTTCTCTGGCCCTAAGGGTAAGCTGAACAGCACCCACATGGCTAAACCCCTCTTCCCACCATTCCAGATAAAGTAAGAACTGCTGATCTGTATGGACCACACAGTGTAGTATTTAACTCCATGGTATGGGTGTGTTTGGGTTTCTAACATAGCCAAAGCTGCAGATGAGTGAGGGAACTGCCATTTCCACTGGAAGAGGATTTGCAATGTGATCTTAGTACATGTCCATGAACATGCCCACCACAGGGAACTGACAGCATCGTGACAGTGTGTTTGTTTAGAATTATCTTAATTGATGCTGAAGCTTTTCATTGCTTCCTGTTTAAACAACCTCCAATAATGTTGAAAGATCAAACACAAAAACCTAGCCTGGCAGTTTTCAAAAGCTGTCAGAGAATATAACAGAATGACTTAGATGAATGTGCTTTCAACTTCCGTGAAAAATAAACGTATGTGTAACACATCAGTCCACCAGCCTCTATGGAAAGCTGTCCATGGATGCTTTTAGTTGTATGGAAACATGAATGTCTTTTACAATGTCATGAAGCCTGGCAAATTCAAACAATAATCAAAATAGAAATCAAAATATTTGAGGTTCTTTCTTTTCTAGGTCTTCTATTTGGACTTTGATTTTGGGATATCTTCTCTTAATGTCTGCAGTGGGGGTCTGAAAAATTAGTTGACCCATTTCAGTGTCATGAAAAATGGTTAAGATATGTATGTCCCATAATGTCTTATCCAGTTAGTTAATGGTGAACTTAACAGGATTAATATAAATTAATTGAAGATTGTATTATAATTATTTTGTATTGATTTGTGTTTTGGTAGTTCTTGGTGACTTAGTGCCTAGGTACTGGATCATGTGCATCATGTCATTTCTAGTCTTGAGAACCCACTCTGTTTTTCCAGAATGGCAGAGTTCAGCCCACAGATTCAACAAAAAAGTTAGATAACATTACTTGTGGCATGATTTAGGAATGGTATTCTCCAATTTAGTGTTCCCACTGAAACAACTCTGAATCATGCTCTGCTCACTCACTCCCTCCTCCCCTGTGGGGACCAATGAGGAGAACTGGAGGCACAAAAAGGTAAAGATCATGGGTTGTGAGAAGAACAAGTTACTGGAAATGGCAATAAGAAAACAAAAGGTGACAGCAACAGTATTAATAACAAAACTGTACAAGAGAGAAAAGTGACTCATATGCAAATGCTCACTACTGTACCATGGGAGCTGGATGACACCCTGCCACTGCCACACTACCCTGATGGAGAACAGACCCCTTCCCCCTTTCTGGAAGGTGATGTGGGGTGGTACAGAAGAACCTCTGGGTCCGAGCCATAACTGCGAAATTAGCTCTGTCCTGCCTGGAACCCAGACAACATGTAAACACAAGGTATGGCAGTGCATGTTGGATGCTGCCTAAGGAGACATAGCCATTGGCTCTACATCACTTCTATAAACTTTCAAGAGCAGAACAATTGATGTTGTTTCAATTACAAAAAATTAATACAACTTGTAACTGAATATTTTAATGATCTTCCTTCAGAGAAAATAAAAGGGTTTGGTCTTTCAATCAGGCATCAAAGTGCCACCTGCTCAGTATGGGTGAGGTGAGGACTCCAATCTGCCAGGGCTTTTTTCCCCTACTTCATTGCAAAGCCATGGAGGTTCTCTAGCCCGTGAGAAGTTGGTCTCCATTCAGTTTCTAACCATCAAATTATTTGTGACACAGTAGTTTTGTTTGTAAACTGTGATAATTTTCCAGCAAAGCGTAATATAATTTTCAGTTCTGGTGTCGGAATATGAGGGGTTATAATCAACATGGTCTCTTTCTGCAAGGTTAAATATTCCTGTACTGATGCTGAACCAAGATTCAAAGACCTTTTTTCCAGTGGTTCTGCCTTCTCCAGATAACTTTACATTTCTCCTTTCATAGCTCCATGCTTTATGTTCTCTTACTGGAAAATAATAAGGTTGTAATAGTTTCTGAGATTTAAATATGAAAAGGAGACAGTGGACAGTTTAGCAGTGATTTCTGCTGAAGAATTTGGAACTCCTGGGAGTAGTGGGTAGTTTCCCTATGGACAAACTAAGCATAGTAATGCAGGGAGGATTACTTACATCTTCACACTGCAATTCATCATTTTGTCTTCCATTTAAATTTACTCTAAATGGTCACAGTGCAGGATAAAGAAGAAAACATTCATACCATCTGTGAGTGTGATAAAAATTCTCCTAAGAAAAAGTTCAAGTATGTGAAAGAGAAAAACATTTTGCTCTCCAGACTCAAATACCTTTTGGTTTTTGTGGGCTCTTGCCTAAATCCAGTGAATGCAAAGGGAATTATGAGAGGTGATAATCCTCATAGCCAGGCCAGTGTTCTGCGAAAATGAGTCAGTGTGGCATCAATCTTATTGTTGGAGATACTCTGCAGCTTTCTGTTTGTATATTGTAGGTTTCTGACTTTAAGAAGAGATGATTATATTTAGATAACCTATGGATACTTAAATCAGACATTGTATAGTCTTGTGGGTGAGGTTAAAAGCTTTCAAGCAATTTTGTGCTCAGAGGATGTAAAATAGATTTGTGTATGTGTGATGAGGAAGGTTATTTTCAGCTGCCTAATATATCCCCAGCCTTACTTCTGGGAGGGATTGAAATTTTATTTTGGTTTCAGTGTCCCCAGTTGACTGCAAACTGTAATGCTGCCATGTATGTCTCCGATCTACCACTGCCAGACCCTTCCTTGCATGTTGAAGTCTTTGGCTTAGAAAAAGGAAACAGGGAGCACCTTCAAGATGTGAAGGAATCAGAGCTTCATTCTAGAGGGCAGGAGGGCTAAAATATTTATAGCATTCATAATGTAGCTAGCTAATAAAGGCTAGGGGAAGGTATGCTTGATATCATCTTTCTCAGCGTTTGAGGCTGAGTTATAATAATACACCCCCTCTTCACTCTGAACTTACTATTTAAAAAAAAAAAAACCACAAAAAGGAAATACTTTTCATGTCATCTGTATGAGGCAACATACAGTGTATCTTCTTAAAAGCAAGGGAAGAAAAGCAGTAGGTGGATCAAAAATAATCTTTTGCTATCCCTTTTCAGTACCGGGTAGTAAGACACTTTTGCACAACTACAATTTTGAAAAGCAAACTGAAGCTAAGGAATTGCTCATGTTTCCTTTCTTCCTTTCTCTCTTCCTCCTCAATTCAGTGCAGCAGTGAGGATGCCCAAATTTCTAATTCTGTCCCTCCATTTCTTCTCCTTTCAAGATTTCCTTTGTGTTTCCTTGCATTCTTGGGTTAACTCTAACCACCACCAGGGCCCACCTTTACTACCTGCCCTGATCTATTTTTCTAACACTTCCCATTGATTCAGCTTCTCATCTGTCTCCTTTCTGAGTTGGTCAAGCCCTTTTAAAGGTCAGCCTCTTTTTCCACATCCCAAAGCCTAAGCATGGGAGGTGGACTTCAGCCAGCCTGACTGAAAACCTCAGTGAGCTCTAGGCACACACAGTTGCTGATCCTTTCAAAAGGAGGAGCTTCAGATTTTGAGTTGGTAACAGTCAGTGGTTCTCTATTGTCTTGAGGAGACAGACACCAGTGTACACCAGCAGAAGATCTGCTGTTAAATCCTACATTATTCACTGGAAGCAAACCAACACTTGAATTACCTAGAATATAGATTAACTCACTGAAGTCTAATTTTTGGACATGCATGTGTTTTACATGTATCTTCTTCTTTCTGTATGTGCCCTTCTCTTGTAATCTAGACTTTGTTATTTGAACATCTGGTCCAGAATTATTTAATTTCATCTAAGTTCTTCTGGCAATTATTGCTGTTGGTCAACTTCAGACCATTTTTAGTAGTGACACTGATGAGAAAGGACCTTGAATATGGTTTTTAGGCACCTCTCTAGTACATGACTTACTAACATCTCCAAGGAACACATACCTTCAATAAGGATAATCAGGAGGAACAAAAGTTCAGGGAATGAGAAAACAATTCAACTTTAAATGAGAAAGGGAGGAAGTCTGCACATCCCCATATCTTATAAGATGCTGATGCTACCCAGGAGGTAGGAGGGTAGAGAGCCAACAGTATCTTTACCCTTCTTTTCTGAACTATGGGGAAACATCTGGGATGGTGAAGCCAGGTCTGTGGTACAAGATCAGGTGCCCGGGTTCTCACCCTCTTATGCACCGACAACACTGTCTCAGTTAATAGGGTGAAAATTGGCATCACATCAGAGTGGAACGTTCTGTACTTCCACCATGCTGACTGCTCCCTCACTGAAGGCAGTTCTGTCTGTTTACAAACCACCACTCTGTCTCTCAGTGTTAAATTCCTCTTGGGTTAGGGATGAGTCCAGGATGACTGGGTTTCATGAGTTTGCTCTGGCTTATGTTTTGAGCCCTCCTGGACAACCACAGCCTGTTGCTCTCAATGAGACTAATTACAAATGAGACAATAAGAGCTTTCATACAAAACAGCTGCATCCAGTTCCCTATCTGCACAGCAAATTTGCCTTCACTTCTAAATTTTAAGTTGTCACTTTTGATGTTATCCTGTGTTTAGACCAGCTGTATCCTTTTAGTTTAATAAAAATAAAGTTTCAATGGTTTGAAATTCCACAGGGCAGAAAACTACAAAATACCAGTTGAATTTGTCATCTTGTGAGTATTAGTGGCACAAACAGGGCTTTCCCAATCTTCTAGAGGTCTTTCAGGCCTCTGAGGGACTGTTGTGTGCTCAGCGTAGCTCTGTTTTCCTTGTCCAGGAAAGAAATTGTAGAGCTACAACTCCACGTGCATCTGGGCACAGGCATCTCTGAGTAGTATCCCTGTTACTTTTAGGGAGAACAGACATCCATTAGTCAAGGTTTGAAAGGAAAAGTTTAAACAATAAAAAATAATCATAGAAATAAGAAAAAAATTTAGCAAGAAATGTTTCTTTGAAATAAAAAAAATAAATTTCATTCTGAAAGTTTGACAGAAGCCTTTGACTATTTTCAGTGTTTTTCCATTTTTGTTTTTGACTGAAGACAATTCAACCTAAATTTGTAATTTTTTGCATCAGCTGCATCTACATTTTTTGGATGGAAAGAGCCTCTTAACAACGGGATATTAGACTGTGGCTTCTGCAAGGAGCAGAACTGTTGTGCGCATGTTTGTATTTACCCTTCAGTGAAGACTCCTGCTTAGGCAGGTGGAAGCTGTCAAGGGGCAGTAAGAGTTGAGTCCTCCTTGGGGGCCATGGGGAGGAACTGGCCCCACAAGGGTCTCAGAGCCAGGGCTCACCCCTCTGCCCCTGGCCAGGGAGCAGGGCAGGCAAGGGGGCAGCCAGAGGCACCCCCAGGCACTGGGCATCCCCATGGGCTTGGAGATAGGCTGAGGTCACACCAGAACATCAACTTGATGCTGGGGTCAGAATGAGGTCCACTGAGGAGAACCAGGGGTCAGACACACCCTAGGATGGCTGGGCAGGTCCATGACAAGAAAGAAGTGAATTAACAGATCAAAGACCAGTGTTTCTACTGTGAATAAAGGTCACAAACATTTCCTCTCATGAAACAGGAACATTGATCTAGTCCTGAGCTAATGAATCAGTGACATATTTAAATGTTCTTGGAAGACTCCTATCCAGTTGTTGACCTAGATGGGATTAGAGCACCACATAACAAGCTTTAATTTCAGAACTGCCTAAAGGCAGAAGAGAGTCCAGCAGATTGAAACAAAGGCTGACCACAATTAAAGATGCTGTACAGTGGAAAAATGTACAAGCACAACTGTGGTTCAGAGTTAAAATTCAGGCAGATAAAATACTACTTGACTCTGCTTCTAATTAGTATGAAAAAGATGTGTTCTCGGCAATTTCTCCTTTATGCTCATATGAGAAAGAAGAGTTAATTTAACTACAGTTAATTTCATGCCCTCTGTAATGTACCCAATTACATCGTCCTAATTATTTCAAGCCCTCATGTGCCTTGGTTGAGTGCCTTTTTTGGAAGAGGACATTAAATAACGATTATCCTCCTCATTAATACAATGCACAATAAAGAGAAAACAAACAAGACGTGGATAAAAGGCATAAATATCATTTATGTTTTTTACTCACTTTTCCCCTGATCTTTCCACAGCAGCAGTAACATTAGTCATGGAGGCATGAGGAGGCTTGGAAATTTTTTGTCTTGGCTTGTCATTCCAGTTTTTTTCTGGTTAGTGTGTAAGGGTGTGGATATCCCAGAAGCTGGGCTTTTCTGAGGGATCAGCTATTATTAACTTACAGCACTAGGTTACAGCTGCAGAAGCTGAGACTTCAATTAGCTCTAATTAATCCTTGTTTTACTAATTCCAACAATGAAGCATAAAGGAATGAGTCAGAGTAAAGAATACGGTAGGAGGGTAACATTCATTTCTTGTGCATGAAGACTAAGATGAGGCAAAATTAGTGCTGTCTCATCCATATGAAGGTAGACAGGACTTGGAGACAGAGTATGAGGCAGATACGACTTCCCACATTCTCACCTGATTAGAGTTATCATGTGATTAAACAATATGCCATGACCTTCTCCATTCTGGGAGAGGTGGGAGTGAGGGTAACAAGTACTGTGATCAGGAGGGATACTTTAGTCTGGTCACTGTTTCACCAATAGTAGAACAGTCCCCAGCAAGTTCAGATAAAGGATTAATATAAAGGATAACATAATCATAGAATATTGAATCATTAAATGGTTTGTGTTGGAAGGGTCTTTAAAGATCATCTAGTTCAATTCTCTTACCATGGACAGGGACACCTTCTACCATACCAGGTTGCTCGAAGCCCTGTCCAACCTGACCTTGAACACTTTCAGGGATGGGGCATCCACTGCTTCTCTTGGCAACCTGCTCCAGTGCCTGACCACCCACACGATAAAAAATTTCTTCCTTGTGCACAACATAAATTACCCTCTCAGTTTAAAACTGTTATGTCTTGTCCTGTCACTCAAATGTCACTCCTGCCTCACTAAAATGTCTGTCCCCGTCTTTCCTGAAAGCCCCCTTTAGGTACTGGAAGGTGCTATATGGTCTTCCTGGAGTCTTCTCTAGTCTGAGCAACTCCAGCTCGCTCAGCCTGCCTTCACAGAAGAGGCTGTCCAGCCCCCTGATCATCCTCATGTCCCTCCTCTGGACTTGCTCCAGCAGGTCCATGCCCTTATCTTGGGGGCCTCAGAGTTGGATGTAGTACTCCAGATAGGGTCTCACCAGAGCAGAGTAGAGGGGCAGAATCACCTCCCTCCACCTGCTGCCCACACTGCTGGGGACGCAGCCCAGGATAGGGCTGCCTTTCTGCTCTGCAAGTACACACTGCTGTCTCAAGTCCTATTTTTCATCCACCAGTATTCCTGAGCTCTTCTCTTCAGGGCTGAATATATATAATATAAGGGTCTAGATAGGATAAAGGACAGTATCAGTTCGTATAATTTTCATTTATGCAAACTTTGTGAAGTGCAGAATGTATATGATGTTTATGGAGCAATCACTGAAACTACTTCATTTTGTTATATCAAGATAAGAAATGTAAGAGAAATTGCCAACTGCCTAAATTTAAATCTCAAATCTCAAACAACTAGATAATAATGTGCTGTTTGGAGTTGGAAAGTGCAGTAGCCGAGCTTCTGTAGTCTCCTCCTTCCCACCTGTTCTGGATATTGTTTAACTGGGAACATGAATAATGATTCAGCTGTTTCAGGCTCTTTCAGATTGTTTCTCATCTGGGAGTGAAACTGCAAGAGTCATCAAGCATAGGGTAATAAAAACTTGTGCAGACAGAAATACCCTGAGCCTATATAAGCTGAGGTTGCTTCTGCCTTTTGGCTCATGTAAAGATTCTTTAAATCCTCTTACAGTTAAGGGCTGGAGGACTGATAAAAGCATGCCTGCCTGTTTTGTAACGAGCAGCAAAGCAGCACTGCTGAGTCACCTTCGATGTGAGCTCAGTCTTCTTTTTCATTACTGAGAACAGGTGTCACATGCCTTTTCTGATGCAACTGCTGGTAACTGCTCTGCCGTCACCCATTGTGTCACTTGGCATCACGGGCAGAGTCAGCTGATGGTATGAAGGAGAGAGGGTCACCATCTGATACCAAAGCACAAACAAATTCAGATAAACATTACCTCACTGAGGAGAAAGTGGGGGGGATGGGCACGGTCCAAATAAAAAGCCGAGAGGATACAGAAATCAAAAAGAGAAAGGGAAAGCTCTGCTGTAGGAACATTACTTTCTTTACTCTGGGCAGAGTTTTCAGCAGGTTTTGCATCAGCCAAGCACATTCTGTACAGCTAAGCAAAGGCAGAGACAAAAATAGAGTATCCTACCAGGTGAATATTTGTAAAAGCCCTTCTTGGATGAAATGCACTTGAAAAGCATCCTGGAGCTGGGCTCAGACCCAAATTAGACTACAATATTCTATGTGCAGATATTCAGCATGTTACACTGGCTCCAGCCACTCTTTGGCAGATCAATGCATTTCTCCTCTGCTGGCCCAAAATGCTGGCAATCAATGCAGTCTGGATAGGCCTGGTAGATCAGTATCCATATAAGTGCAGCTATCCCAGCCTTTTCATGGGTGTGTTCATTCAAATTATTTGGAAAAAAAATGTAGATTTCCCCATCTTTTATTTTGCCTGTCCTTGGCTACATATAGTCTAGATGCTAATGGAGAGCATGTTCTTTTCTAGTTCACTGGGTTGTGGGACAATTGCCCGAGTAATGAATAGTAAATGACTGATAAAGCACCAAAAAATTTGGCCCAAAGTGAAGACTATATGATTTTATGAGTTTCCTCCTTTTGCAAAGTTATTCAGTCAGGAAGCTTGTCTTTTATTAAGGCAGCATTTGGGGAGAATGCACATTTATGTCTAGAAGCATTTGTTAAAGAAGAGTTAAAACAAAGGTTTTGTCTCATAAAATGTGTGTATGCATGTGCACATATATTACAGTGGCTCAAACAACTGACCTGTGTGGGACAGAGCTTAATTTGCTTCAACATCAGAGACCACTTTTAGCAGCCTGGTAAGGTCCAGTTAGCAAGACAAGTGACATATCTTGTCTGCCCAGTGCTGTACCATTAAGCGAATACTGCAGCTCAGTACACAGCTTACAGGAGGATTACGTGCTTAGAGTGGGATTCAAAGCAGGTTGTAGGCTAAGCAGGGAACTGTAGTATGCAGCTGAGAGACAGCCAGGAGAAAGGGAGCTACAGGGCCTGGGTGGGCAGGGCCAAGATGCATGTCTCCAGGATCCTCTCTCTCAGTCCAAAGCTGGGACATTGCTCCAAACTGTACATGCTCAGATGTGCAACAAAATTGATGTGAAGAACTGTTCATTTGAGACACTTACGTATGTGTAAGTGTCCCCCCTAAAGTACATGCTTGCAATCTGTTTTTCTGAGAACCCAAAAAGTCTCACTTGTTTCCTCTGAAATGGTGACCAATTTCTTATTGTCACTCCACAACCCTCTTTCCCCGGCCACATTTTGCACAGTAGTCAGTGGCTGAAGTATTCACCCAGAATGTCGGTGGTCCAGGTTCAAAGTCCCTCCTCTGACTGGGGAAATACTGTTAATTATCTCCAATTGCCAAGCTAGATTTGGGCTATCTTCCAGAACTCTTGCTGAATCTGTGCAGCTCTAACAGAGGACTCAAGAATTCCTGGGACAAAGAGAACACAAGCAAGGCTGACTATTGTCTCCTTGGAAGGGGGAGAGTTGAGTATTTGTCACTGTCAGTTTAATAGATTTTCCTTGACACAGTCACTGGATATAGCACACATACTCTGCTGAAGGGACCAGATAGCAGCATAGGTAGAGTCTGACTTCTTTTGGCTGTCCTTGGAGAGAAAATAAAACAGAGAATTAACACTTGCTAGACTACAGGCTCTTATTCCTATGACTATTGGTATTACTTTTTAACCTTATTTTTCTGGTTTGGAAATTAACTTGTTAAATCTGAAGAGGAGAAAAACTGTTGACTTGCTTGCTCTACCCACTTCTTTTCTGCTGTAGTTCACCTCTTTGAAGCAGGAGAAGATGCTGATCTGTGGAAGAGAATTATTTCACTCGAGTACTCCCCAGTCACCTTTAGCAACTCTGGTTGGCTTCTGACAGAAAAAAAAAACATTGCAACCAGCTGTTTGCCTTGAGGCCAGCATGCCAAGCCAGGCCAGAATCGTAAGGCAGTGCAGATTGCCATGTTATCTTCTGTCTACTCTTCATACAGCTCAAGGGATGTTTATCTCCTGATCTGCCTGTGTTCATCTTTGCCGGGGAACCAACTCCATCAATCTGCTCCTGAAAGATGGTTTCAAATGCCAGCNATATAAATGCTTTGTGTAGATACGGCTGGTTTACTGTTGCCTGGAGAGATTCCCTGCCAGTATTACTGTACTTTGAATTATTCCAAATATCACTGCAGAACTTCCCTTAGCAGCTCTCCTTTCCTGTTATTCTCGCTCACATCTGTTCACCGTAGTAATGGATATTTTTTGGCTGTAAGCAGTTATGCAGCGTGACACTTGGCGAATAGATGTCTGTGTGTGCAATAGCTACTGTTTTTTGAAGACTCATTTGGCTCTTGTCCCCTCTGGGTGAAAAGAAAATATAAATATATTGCTATAAACTGTTCTCCAGCCTTTCATTGCTACTGCTACCTTCTTGACTGACATTGCTTATGCTTGAGCTCTCTGCTGAACTGAACTCTTTTGGGAAAATCTAAAGGATTTGATTTTAAGCTTCAAATTTATTGTGCATATGTTTGCTCAATGACAAGTTGTGCTTCTGCTATCTAGTCAATGGCATATCTGTTCTTTGTAAGAAACAAGCTGTTTATATGTGATACAATTATTTCCACTAACCGCTCAGAACCCAACTGATCACTCTTACAGCCATAAATGAATCTGTTTGACAACCTGTTCTCCGCACAGTAGGTAGTCTTCCACCCGCCAGCTAATTTATCACTGCATCTGCCTGACTCTGCCAAGGGATAAGTTCTAGTGCATTTATTCTGTCTCTAAAAGCTTGTGACTGTCCATTATATTGGGAGGAGAGACTTGTAGCAGAAAACAATTTTATAGTGTGTATTTCTGTCTTTGTGAAACTCTTGTCTGCAGGGACTCAAAGATAACTCCTCCATTAGTTGTTTTCATTCTCTTTTATGGTCTGTACTTCTCAGTAATTGCAGACCCCCAGCAGCCCAGCTGGTTGGGCCAGACTAGATGAGAATGTTTCTTAGTGTTGGTGAGAAATGTTTAATTGATATTAACATGGATGGAAATGGTCTGCTCAGCCATAGGACAGACGTCATTTGGTACATTCTCCCTCCCTCTAATGTTATAGTGCTCATGCAACCTGAAAGGACCATCTGTAGATCTTTGAGATTAGCTGAGGCCTGTTTATTATTTGGCTTTTCTGTTGGTTTCCTAACTGTTTGGATCTGCTGAGCTAATTGCCTTGATATATGAATGTCAAGGTTGCCTAGGCATCCCAGCAAGCAGCAGATTTTTCAGCATGCATTTATTCCTAATTCAAAGTAAGTCTAAGAACCTGCTAAACTGAGCAATCACCAAAGTGGGAAAACCATCATCCAGACTGGCTGAATCAAGCTCTTCTGCCATGCTGCTAAGCAGTGTTTTCATGACCTGAACCCTTCATTACAGTTTGCATTTTTTTTCTCAGGGTTCGGGTTCAAGACCTTTCCTGACACATCTCACTCTCCCAGTTAAAGCCAAAGCTCTATGTTTGAATTACATGAAGGCAGCAAAGTTCACTGATGATGGAAAAGGGTCAAAATAGTAGGTATCTTCAAGTTGAGGCTACCTTTTTGATCTCCTGTTAAATGTGTCTTTATTCTTCAACAGTAAGATCACCTATGTTTTAGCCTTGTCTTGTCACATACAGAGGAGGATTAACACTTCCAGAAGGAAAATTGAAAGTGTCACTCAGAAGAATGGACAGGGCAGTAACTTATCAATAAGAGTATCATTCTTTCACCTAACAGACTCCAACACAGAGACATGTCTTGTTTCTATTAATATTTCATAGAACCAGCTGGTATTACTAGATCCAGACAGTCCTGATGAACTTCATTTTAGCCATTTTTAGCTTATAAATGTGATAGGGTTGATGGATACCATTTAATGGAACGCTTTCCACCTTGCTCCCCCCCTCTCTTCCCACCCTGAAAAATCTGACATTCATAAATTGAGGAGGTCAGTAATTTGCATCCAGCTGAGTGGCTGTCTGGCTTTAATGAGATGATTTGTAATCATAAGCACTGCACTGCAGTGGTGTCTGGTACAGGGGGAAGAGGAGCAC
Organism: Grallaria varia; assembly: GCA_013396735.1. Classification (NCBI taxonomy): domain Eukaryota; kingdom Metazoa; phylum Chordata; class Aves; order Passeriformes; family Formicariidae; genus Grallaria; species Grallaria varia. The sequence continues at coordinate 600,396 of VWZG01011924.1, read as the reverse complement.
GTATGCATACTCCAGCTGACGTGAGAGAGAGGTAATGGGAGGGAGGGAAAGTACATGGATCAGAAAAAGGAAGTAAGGCTGGAATGACATAAGGAGCTCCATTAAATATAATACAATAAGGCTGGCATGGTTAGCATAAGAAGAGCCAGAGGCTGGCTGATGCAAGCCAGTGAAACTCCTGTTACTTAGGGCAGGCAGGCAGCTTGCAGGATTGCACTTATCCAGAGCTCTTTAGAGGAGCTGAAAATAACAGGTTTGTTTTTGTCAGCTTTAAGCCCTCAGTGCCCTCATTGCACAGATCTGTCATTCTTCTCCCACTCCTAGTATAACAAAAAACTTCCAAACCAGGAAGACAATTCAGGGGATAAAGAGGTTATATGTTGTGGTGTTGGCATGTTTCACATCAGCTATATTTTCAGTGTGTTTTCCTAAACAAGTGAATCACGTTCTGTGTGTGTGTATTCTTCCTCAATCTGATGCATTTTTTAACCCACTGTTTCTTTTCATTTTAGTCACACAAAGCAGTTGCAAATTCCCGCTAGTCTCAGGCAGGTAGGTAGGAGAGAGATGGAGACTATTAATCCGTTCACCGGGGGAAAAACTCAGAAGAGAATCCTTCTGAGGGAGAGATTTTTAATTCCCTGGCTTTGATAAAAGCTTCGCTTGGCATCTGTTTCAGATCAGACGGCCATGAATCCCACCACAGGCACAAATCCATAGGAAGCCAGGCTGAGCTGGCTCTCCTGCACACACAACTACTTTCTCTGGCTGACTGTGAGAATTTTGCACCTCCCAAAGACTATCTTTCCCTTGTCTCCGGAGTTTCTCTTCTCTGTAGTAGCAATTCTCTGAGATCATCACATGATACTCTTTCATTAGGGATCCCAGCTGTGGAGGACTAGTTTTCTTTAACCATGTTTCCAGCTGTCTTGAGTTATTCTGTAGCAGCCCAGCTGGACTAGTGTAGTTTTTTTTTTGTACAGCTGCAATGGAGTAGCTTGGATCAGCTTTAAGGTTGTTGTTTTAAAATTCATTAACTACTTTATGTTAAAAAACAACAACAAAAAAGGCAAGTGTACAAGCTGCTCTGTTTGGCTACAATCTGCATCCAAGGAGAAGACACTGACAGGAGGCAGGGGGGCTTCTGGTCTGCAGCATCTCCTAGTGCAGTTTTTGGTGCATGATGCTGTTGTCCGGCCCCTAGTCCGTTTATGGAGGATGGTATCTCCAGGACAGCCTGCAGTCAGGTCCCATTGTGAGGAAGCAGCCATATTATCACAGGGCCCACTCCCTTCCTTTGCCAGTTCATATCAGGTGACTTTCTGTTATCCACCTCACCTTTCTCAGTCACAACCTCACACCCCCTTCCTCATCTGCATCTGAAGCATGAACATCCTTCCCACCAGACAACAAAGAGCTTTTCTCTCCCCCTTTCCTGAGCTTATTCTGAAAAACATACATGCTTGATGTGCTTCCTTCCCTGCAGATGTTTGTAACTCTGGAACATAATCCCTCCCTCCTGTTCCCTGGGGAGGCGTGTTACCCCTATGTTAAGTACAGAGATTTAAGTTACAGGGACGTGTGGGTGGCCTTTGGAAATCGTGCCAGTAAGATGCTTCTCAACCAGATTTTCAGTTTCAACAGGAAAAGAAGAAACAACCCAGCTCTACCCAGCATGCAAAACCCAGTGGTCTACCTTCCTTTGGGACAGAAGGTGCCTTCAGTAACCCCAGGGAAAAAGCTTCATCTGCTTAAGATGGATATCCCTATAGATGGTTCTTTTTGAGAAGAGCCCTGCCCAGGAAACAGGTCTCCCAACTTCTCTACAGTTTCCAGGCTAACTCCATCAGCAGGTCTCTGAGCTGACTATCTCTGACAGCTTTTTCATGGACACACCTACTGCTTTGCTAGGTCGTTAAAAAGTACCAGCCTACTGTGCTATGTAAGCAAGAAGAGTATCATCTGTCAGAAAAGAATTAGTTGTGTACAATCTTAATGTTAAGAAGATAAATAAACTGTAGATTGAACAGAAGGTCATGAGGAGGGAAATTCATTTTTACTGTCCCTCTAATGTACAATGTCTCCTCTTTGTCTAGGGAGTATCCCACAGATGATCACCTCTCGGTCAGCACTGTATTTTTGTGCAGTTGCTCAAGCTAAGAAAATCCTTGAAACATTCACTGGTGCTGTTTTATTATTTTCCCAATCATGTTTCCTTGACTTGACTTGTTCTGTCCTTTTGATCAATAGCAGACGTCATCCAGCATGAGACATGTTTTGGATTGATTTAGAGTGCTTGTTAGTACCAACTTCTAAATCACTTTGCTGTGCTTCCTCTCTTTGATGTTGTTGGCAATGGATAAGGTCTTAGGCAGGGATTTTCAAGGGACACAATAACTGAAGAGTCCAGAACACTTAAAGCTTTCCAGACCCTGTTGACAATCACAGCTACAGAGCACAAGAAATTTACTTGCTTTCAGTTACAAGATTTTCAAGCACTCTAAGGTGCACATAGCTGCGTTATGGGGTTTTCAGAGGTGCCTTTCAGAAGATTTGTGCTTAGGCATGTTTGGAAATCCTATTAGAAGCCACTCAACATCTTTATATGTCTAAATTCCTTTAAAGCCTGACTCAGCATACTGTGATACTCTTCTGTGTGTGTGAGAGCAACAGCGTCAAAAGCAGGCTCTCAGTGAATGACTGATGCTGTATGAATGTGTGAAATACAAGCCAAATCCCAAATGCAAGGTCCCATATGTTACAGTCATATAACCCAGCCACTTGTTTCTTCAGCAGTTGGCATAGCAAAGCTGTCATTTCCTAGTTCAAGAGTCTTTATCACATCCTTATCCTTGATACAAACTCCGGGAGGAGGGAGGATTCATGAAGCAAGTGGAAGTGTGATTCTGAAACTTCATCAAGTTGAGGAATAAAAATGCTCCCAGCAGTGGCCTCTGTCTATTTGGGCATGTGGAGTGGATAGCTGGAGTTCCTCGCATAATTTAGGTTACATTACCATTTTTCAAGAAAAAGCCACAGCCTGAATTCAGTTTGCATAAATAGGAGCTTCAAAACCAAAGTCTAAAACATCTCATTCCATTCTTGCCAACTTCCAGCTGAAAGATATTTCTGATTATGAATTATAATGGTGAAAAATATTGACTGATTCAATGAGAGCAAGACTGAGAGACAGACAGACATATAGACCATTTCCGAGGAGATGTATCCTGTTTCCTATGATAGGAAACTTTCTTATTAAAATTATCCCAGTATATACAATCCCTGTTTGAGCATGAAGTGATCATTACAACTCTCTACATAAATAATGTACACTTAAAATGATTCCCTATGCCATAAATATTGACCTTGGTTAATAATTGAATATGGGATTCTATGTCGGTTCCACTCAAACACTACTGACTGAGAGTCTGGACTCTTCCCATCTTGTTTCTTTCCTTCCACTCCTGTAATTTTTTGAGAAGATATAATACTGATACCATCAGTATAATGATGACACAAGTTTGGACTGGAGTATGTAGCAACTCCTCTACCCCCTCCCAGTTCTTGCTTAGTGCCCCCAGTGATTTAATTGGAAAGTGCAAAAAAAACTTTTCTGAATTCACTTTCTGATTTAGTCTGTGATTCCTGTGCTGGTGTTTGGTGTAGTCTATGTCCATTTTTCCTTTAACACCTAGAAAACATTATTACAGTAAGACACATATATCAGTCATTTTGTGAGGTTGGTTCCTGAAAAGGTTTTCAAAAAGGAGAACATGGACCAGATTTGCTGCTTGAACTGCAGTGGACCCAAGACATTCCTTGCAGATGGAGCTTCCCAGCTTCATGCTTGATAAATCTGTCCTGCCTGTACTGAGCACTCACAAGAAAACTGCCTGGCAGAGTTTGGGTTTATAATGTCAACTTCAGCCAAGACTTCAAAATAGCTTGGGCCTCTGTAGGCCCTTACTCTGCACTTCTTAGGGGGGATGTGCAGGAAAAATTACTCATAGCTCATGCACCAACATACCTTATATATTTAGAATGATTTGTCCATAGAGCTCTGCCTGGGCCTCATACATTAGATGCAAACTGCAAGCAAAGATAAAATGTGCTGAATGTCCAGTCTGTGGTATTCAGGTACCAGAGAGCAATGAGGAAAGGCTTTGATAGCAAGAGCATGAAAAGATTTCATCAGAATGTTGTATCATCTATGTTCTGACAGGACTTTCCTCTTTTGGACATCCTGCAAACATGTTAAGTGCCACTAAAAATGCTGTGGGCTGCTTCTGTAGTCCCAAACTTTCCTTTTCCCTCTGGTGACACAGTTGTGGGAGCTGAGAAAACTGTGTCTCTTCTTTCACCCTCAGCCTTTGCAATTCTTAGCCCAGTGGCTCCTTGCTTTACGAGGGAGATATGGAAGCTGCTGTCCAACAAGCCACATCTATTTATAGAGACAGCGAAGACACAATGAGTTAGGAGATGGTGACCCAAATGTGCAGCATTGTTTGTGGGTCCTTGAGGACCAATAAAAATAATAGAACTGCAACTGTAAATAGCTTATTACAAACATCCAATTTCTATGCTTGGAATTCAGGACTCTGTCCAGACTGTAAAATTAATCCTCATTGCCTGCTGGACCTTGGAAGCTGGATTCCTTTGCCAAAGGTCACTCAGTTCTCAGTGGTGGCATCAGTGCTGATTTGTTTCAGCTCTGTGCATAAACATTTGCTCTGCTTGGTTACAGGCTGGGATTGCGTGAGGAACATTGGAAAGCAGGGTGAAGTGCCATAGCCCCTTCACAGCTAAGGATTTCACCTCAAGGAAAGGCACATGAAAGGACTAGGTATTAAAACTTCCATATTCTGGGATGGTTAATGTTAGGAGAATGCCAAAAAGGTTTTGCCTTAGGCTAATACTTGAAATTATTAGTGAAGGAATGATAAGAATTTGTAATCATAGTTAAGGTTAGATGTGGTAAAATATGCTTTCTGTTTAATGCTGGTTTTAATTTTTACTGTGCCAAGAATGATAATGTCTGTAATACTTCTCCAGGTACTTAATATATTAATCAAGAGTACTTAGAACTGCCTAAAGGGGCTAAGTTGAGATGGGGGATTTTTTGCACAGATTTGCACTGGTGTAATATGCACAGATAAAAACCTGCTGTAACTCAATTTACATCATTATTTTAATTTTCTTTTCAAGTGTGTTCCTCCCTCTGTAGAGTGAATCTTACAGCCTATAAAGTGCTTAAAGATCTCTGGTGGTGGTGTCCTGGTTTTCATAAGAGAAATGAACCAGTAACTGCCTCCTACTCCTCTCTTATAGGTCATAATGTACCTGCATAATCAAACTTTTAATTTAAAGTTGTACTGGAAACAGTGTTTAACATAGTTCTATGGACCTTTTCTGGGTCCTTCACATTAGCAGGCATACAACATAACTCCTAAGAGAATAAAAAGGATTTAGATACACCCTCCTGAATTAAAGTCCTGTGTTACTACCAATGCAATCTACTGATAAGATATTTTGCTCTCCATCATGGTCTTCTCTTAGGGAGAAAAAAGAAAAAGGTACAGAAGCTCAGGCCTGAGTTAATGCTCTGCAAAGATACATTCCTTATCCTATATGCCCATGTCCTAACAGAACAAAACCAACCAAAGATTCTCTCAAGAGTGAGTGGAAAGAATCACTTCCAAGGTGGCCATGAGGCCTTCGGAGATGAGACTGAAGGTATAGACATGCCAAATGTCTGCTGGCCAGTGAGTAGGATGCTCTAACACAAATCCACTCACCAAAAGGCACTTCCTCTCCAAACTTCTGGGTGTTTTTGCCTCCAGCTATGCCCAAATGGGCTGGTATTAGTACAATTGTCACTTCTCAATAGATGATGAGAAAAGGTAGACATAGATCTGTTGTGAACTCCAAGTGTTAGCAGCTTGCCCCAGATTTGGTAATACCTGTAAGAGCTTGGCAGCAGCACAGAAGGTACATGGATGTTTTCACATTCAGCCTGATCTACACCATCAACAACACCAAATGGGAAAACGGTGAAAAACTCAAGGATGCTCTCATTAGTTAATTATATGATCTGCAGTTTTACAGCAGCAATCACTGCCCCCTGTTGCTTGACAGACACTTATTAGACCATTTCCAATTGTCGCTGTACAAGGTACCAAGTGCAGTCCCATAGTGGTGGGTACAATCAAAACCACACTCCAAGCATGCACATCTGCTCATGGGGATGGGCAGATCTCTTCGGACACCTCTAGGCTCCCAACCAGCAAAAAGAGCTGCCCCTTAAGGCTTCCTGTTACAACTGGAACCTATAATGTCCATCTGAGCCGCAGTTGGTACTTGTGGGCAGTACTTCCCACTCCGTGGGGCTCTGAGCGAGGAGGCAGAGTTGGGCTCTGCTCCTGCCAAGCTAAGCCATGAAGAGAAGCCCCTTTTCCCCATCCACACTTGTTCTCCCTCTCTCTTTCTTGGTCTGTGAGCAGAGGAAAGCCTGTCTCATCCTACTTGTATGTGCAGTGCCCTGCAAAATACGGTCTTTATTGCATATGTGGTTTCCAGGCTTCTAGGGCATAGAAACAAAGGAAATTTTATTACCCTGAATGTATCATTTCTGTTTGAATGCTCCCTCAGTATGGTGTTCTGACTCCAGGCTTCCTGAAAGAGGCTCACGCAGTAATTAAAAGATTGCTAATATTGCTAATGCTGTTCAGAGCATAATTCCACATCAAAACTCTGCTGGGCTGTTGGGGACGTTCAAACATCCAAGTTTTGTCCCACTTCAAATTCAGCTTCTGAGCCTCCCCTCCACAGTGGATCAAACCAAGGGCCTGATTCCCACCGTACTCTGGATGAAGCTCCAGATTATATAGCTTCAAGTCATCTTCCTATGTGCAAAATTTCATGCTGTACTGTTTAATAGAACAGAAGTCCTTGGTCAAGTGCTTTTGTGCTATATCATGCAGAAATACAATAAAACTTTTTCAGTTGGTTTATAACCTGTGTTTATTACAGCCCCAAAAATTCATACTCTGGAGATAAAACTGGTAAATCCCACTTCCCAACAGAAACGTATCCCGAGTACAGCTGAGAAAGACTTTCTCACCATGACCCAAAATATGGTTCTCACCAGAGAACTCCATCACATTCTATAAACTAGGGTACCACTTTCCCCCCATTTTAGAGACAGGAAATACAACCTGCAGCTCTCAAAGTCAAATTAAAATCATTCTGCCCACCTCTTGCAAATTAAAAAAAAGAATTTGCTAATTACCATAGTAATATCAATTTCCATAAAAGCTTACTTCCTATTTTGGCACAGAGCTAATTGGCTAGAAGTGAAGTCAAAAGAACTGTGTACACTGACCACTGGCCTCTTCCAAAGTCTCTCACAGTGCGAGATGTTGGTTTGTGAGCACTTGTGAAAATCTGCCCTCATGTCAGCAATGTTAGCAAAAGGATTGGCATCTGGTACTTAGCTCTGGTGAGGGTTTGAATACGACTGTTTATTGTCAGAATCAGAGGTTTTCTCAGCGGAAAACCGATCATGAAGTCTAAGGTTTGACTTAGGTGTAAGGCAGTCTTTGGAGGTTTTCCACATGACTGCTCTAACAGGTGTGTGTGTCTCTACTGTGTGTCTCTTCTCCGTTCTCTCAACCCAGTTTCTTTTTAACACAGGGAAAGCTTTTCTTGGTACTCCAGTTAGCCTTGATGAGCCAGGATGACTGTGTTGCACTTTCATTGCATTGGTTCTGTCAATCTAATATGAGAGTGAACTCAAATTTACTGGTAAACATACCTAGGGCACGGAGGAAGGAGCTCTACCAAGTTACGAGCGTGTCATTTCTTATGACTCTTCTGACAGTGCTTACTCTGTGTGTCCTGTCCAGCTCATAAACCAAGAGTAAGAGCTGCCTTTTCCACAGGGAAACTGGCACTGCATATGTGGCAGCAAAAGGTTGTTTCCAAAGAGTAATATGAAAAGCAGTTTATCTGTGTTATGGTCAATGGATCATCCTTCTCACACTTTTTGAGCCATTTTTTGAGAATGATGAATTGTAGTCACCACTGCATTCAATTAATTTTGCTCAGCTGATTTTTATAGTGTGTTTGTACCAAGTGTCCTCTACCAGCTGATAAATCATCCCTGAGTGGCTACAGAGGCAGCAGCAGTGACATACACTGGACTGACGACAGGAATGTGTCACACCATGTCTCTCGCCCTCTTGTTCTGGAAAGATTTTTTTGACCTTTGGTGGCATTTGCAAGAAGCCATTTTATCCTGATGTTCCATGGCTCTATTGATCTCTGTGTAGTATTAATCTTAAACAAACAGACCATATAATTTATGTAAACTCCACAGGTAATTAAATTCCTTCCAGCAAAGGTCAGGGCAGAATATTTAAGGTTTCATTTGAATAGAAATTACAGTTAGAAATGAAAGGGAAAAAAGAAAAAGAGGGAAAGGAAGAAATTTGGAGCTTGTCATATCAATTATTATGGTATAACGAAGAGGACTCAAGTTACTACTCAAGGGCTAATATTCAGTCTTCATTATCTGCACAGACAGTTTGGAAATGTTTGTCTAGAGCGACTTGTAAATGACTTCAAGAGGTGTTTAAATACTTCTAATAGATAGTGAACAGAAACATCACCTTTTTTCAAAGAGACCTGAGGCTCTCCTTCATAGATGAACAAACACTAAACTCACAAACGTGTCTTTGTAATTGACCATGATTTTAGTACCCAATCTTCCTTCTCCAAGATCTTAAGTACCATGGAGAGCATTATTTTTCTGTTTACGTTCCAATTTCAAAAATCTTTGGATTTCAGTGTGCAAGCTTGTCTTCTATCCATTTCATTGGGCAAGACCAGATGCTCCTATTGAATCCATGGCTTCTCAGCAAGGACACTGAACAATACAAACTAGTGCATGATGAAATTTTATGTTTTGAATGTTGTCTTCTTTTGCTTGATATGTCCCAAACTATCAGAATGTGTTACCATGTTTGGGCAAGGCTTGCATAATTACTACTACTCACCTGATTAAATAGTCTCTTTCTGGACACAACAGAGGATTGTCACAAGGCTGAGAGAGGGCCTAGGCTGGGGACAGAGACACTCATTGGGTGAAAACCTTGGAGCAACCCAAGTCTATGGAGGTGGTTTTAGCAAGTGTCACGGTCACTTTCCCCTCCACATGAGACTACATTCACAGAAATGGCTGGGGTGTAAAACACTCTCAGTTGCAGAATAGTATAAATGGTATAGGTAGGATTTTCCACAGAAACTCTTTATTCTCTTTTTCCCCTCATTGCATGGCACTGAATGTAAAGGTTGTTGTGAAAGGGGGTAGTGGCTGGCCATCACTGAGAAATGTGATCCTGGTCTCACCTTAGTGCCCTGATATTGCTCTACACCCAGTAATTTGTGGAAATTATTGTGTAAAGGTAAAAGCACTTGCCCCCATTCAGCAAGTGGTGACCATTAGGAATTCAGAATCAAAGAGCACCTGCAGCTGCATCTTAAACACTGGACACCCAGCTGCTCTGAGGTAGCTGCAGCATCTGTTGCTGCTGCAGGTCTTGCTGCAGACCTACTCCCATCACAGTACCATCTGCCTCACCAGCTCTGTAGCTGCATCTTCCACCTTGCAGCTATAGCTGCCTTTGCTCAGTCAGAGGCCTGACTGCCTTTGCACTACCTGTCTCTGTTGCTGATATGATTGAAATCACATCTGCTCCACCATTGACTGCTGCTTTCATTACGGCTGTAGTGTCATACACCCTCATGCTTTCTGCTGTTGTTTCTGCTATACAGACACGAACATCTGACTTGGATGTTGACACAGTTGCTTGAAACATCTGCCCCTGTGCTTACTTGAGGACACAGGTGTAGCTGGGCTAATGTGAACTTAAGATTGATCTAAACCCATTTTTTCTCTACCACTGGCCATCTCCACACATAAATGGGGAAGATGTAGGCACTCTACAAAAAGAAGATGTGGGAAGATTGCTGCTGATCTTTGCCTGCTCCTGTAGCTGGTGAAGCAATTATAGTGTTAGTTGAGATTTAGGAGAACTAGGTTCAGATTTCTGTTTCACAACCAATTTATTAACTAAGTTCAAGAAGATTACTTAGGCGTAGATCCATTGTGGAATTTTACACTTCATGTTACAGTACCCAGTTTTCCAGTAGTTGGTTTTCACTATGAAAACACCTGTGTCCTTGTCTTAAAGTTCCCCATGCAATGGATGAGGGAAGTTACAAGAACCTCAGGAGTGTTCTCAAAAGTTGCAGTACTGAGGAAAAGGCTGCCCCATAGGAAATGGGAATGTCGTGGGCACCTCCTTTCATGTAAGACTTGTCTCCTGAAACCATTCTCTAGAGGGATGTGCCTGTTTCTTTTTGAAATAAAAGTGTACCCAGTCCTTCTTTCCCAAACCACAGTGGACATGCAGTAGTAAGCTCACATTCCCCTCTGGGTGTAATGGCAGCACTGAAAACAAGTAAAGAAGGATGAGGATTCACTGAGTATTGACTGAGTTTGAAATAACGTGCCTCCCACTGCTCCCTCCACCAGAATATTGCCCCAAAATCAGTAAAGGGGTGGCTTATGTGGGGAACTTTCTCTTCTGCAAGATCTGCATACAGTGCTTAAAAATTCAACACTGGGAAGAGTAAAGAGATGGACTAGTCACAAGCAGTGAAGAGGAAATCTGAGCTTGGTTGTTTATCATCTGCTACAGTCCCCACAAGTAGTAATGGAGATATTTAAGTAGAAAAACAGCTTCAGGTAAAAAAAAACACAACAAAAACAAAAACCAAAACCACCAACCAACCAAACAAACAAACAAACAAACAAACAAACAAACAACCCCCACTAAAAAGCCACCAGAAAGAAAAATACCTAGCACTGTATCTCTGCTCTGTAGAAGGGCTGTTGTTGCAGGACATGAAAGAGAGCGAGCTGGTGAAATCCTGTTGCTGGCTTCCCCAGTAAATCTCTGCCATGCAGTAGAACTTCCCTGCTCACTCACAGAAGCACAGAAACAAATTGAACTTTCTTATTTTATTTTAAGTAATCATACTTCCAGCCCAAAACCTCAGCCCCTCACACGTGCCCCTCAGGCCTGTCTTCACTGACTTATGCTGGCAAACCCAGTATTCTTTATAGCAAGCTTCAACCCAAAAGCCAGAGATCCATGTTGGTGTGCTCTGGCCAAGCAATAAATCACTCTGGTTGAGCCAACAAGCCCTGACAAGAGGCTGAGCTCCTCAGCTCAAGCACAGCACTTGCAAATATACTGATTTGGGTTTGGGCTTATGGGTTTATAGCTCCTAATGTGACATTTAGTTTATACAAATCTATAGAGGTCTGTCCCGGAGTATTTGTAAAACTCCTCTATCTTCTCATAATACCCCAGCATGTGACAACATATGTCCTTCCCTTCCTTCCCCCTCTCCCTCTCTCTTTTCTTCTCCTGGTCCTCTCCTTTTTACAGTTGTATTCCCAACTCCCTGTGGATGTTTTGTTGCAGTGTGCTGCTCTGTCACATCCACAGTGGCATTCGGTGGTGTGGGAAGTTTGGGATGTTGCAGTCTGACACTGATGAGTCAGGGTGCCCCGTGTTTGCTGAGCTCAGCACACTTCAGTACCCTCCTCGAGCGCAGCAGGCTCCGTCTGGATGCTCACATTTCAATAAGTGTGTAACATTTGCAGAATCAGGAATCCAATCTGCCATCGAAATGATCTGCACAAGCAGCTGGTCTTATGCCTGTCTAGTCAAACTAGACCAAACCTCTGAACCTTTTGAGCTTCGCCCATCGCCAATAATTAATGTCTGACTTTGATAAAGCTGACATTTGGTTTATAAAGGCAAACTAATAAGCTCTGAGGAGGCTTAGAAATCCTATCGAGTAATGCATTGCATTACAAATCTTAAAAATTACTGTAAAAATTAACATAATCTACTGCTGGGCACGTTAGTACATTAATGTGATTGGAAGCGTGACCTCTTTTTGCGAACTTTCCAAGTGACCCTGATAAATCTGTGGCATTTCTAGATATGTTATAGATAACTAATTTTCACAGATCTGTAAAAATGTAAGGTACAGAGAATGTAGATATAAAAAAATACTGTATTGTCAGGGCTTTTAAAATTTCTTTTACAGGCTTTTCTCTTACATGGACCTCTTTTGTATTTAAAGACTCGCCCAATGTTTGCGTGTTTTAGGCAACTGGTTTTGTCTGGTCTTTTTTCTCTGGCTTTCCATTTTTGAGGCAGATGTTATCTTTATAGTTAAAGAGGTTTGGGCCTCCCTCTGTGATATTTAGAGGGACTCAAAGCCTCCCAATTTTAATTTCAGTGGCTGCAGCTAATAAGTAGTGGGAGTTACTGACCTTGAGATAACATGCATGAAAGGACAAAGTATGATGGTGACTTTGTCACATCTCTCTATGTCTTTGTTGGACAGTAGCTGTAATTTGCATCTGAGACTTTTAGATGTGGCATGTCCCTCCCCTGCCTTGGGAATGGACATCATCTGGAGGACACAGAGAGGATAACATTCTCAGTCACTTACACAAGAGGAAGAAAAAGAGGAAAGAAATAAGATGAAATGAAAAGCAGGAAACAATGAGCTCTCTGATGTCTTCATGTTCCGAGTTAGGGTGAAAGGTTTGCTTACAATTCTTAAACTACTTTGGAGCACAGCATTAAAGATAGATATAGTACCTATGATAAACATTAGTCCTCACCATTCACCAAAGCATTTTTCAGCTTTTGAATTTCCCCCTTTAATGCAGTGTTGTTTCTTCCTGTCCCTTGTTTACTTCTTGCCTTCTGAGAGCATGGGAGTCCATTTTTCTTTCAATAATGTGTCTTCATTAGCATGTGGTGATTGCCATCTTCACCAAATATTCTGGGTGTCTCACTATGATATAAATGGATCAAAGCCAATTTTCCCCAATTTCTGTCTTCTGAAATGGTGTTGAGGAGTATAAGAGCAGTGTGTCCCAGCTTTTTCTGATCAGGCAGCAACTAACATACCGAGAACCATGACAAAGAGACCCTAGAGAATGTGTGAAATCCAAAAAAAATATGGGCTAAGGAGTAGAGCAAGTAGAGGGGATAATGAATAATAGTGAAGTCACAACAGAAAGAAGTTCTTAAGCTTCTTGTGAATATATATTGAATTCATTGAATGATATTGGGTCAACAAAAACAAAAGAAAAAATGGAGAGTATTTCTAAATGTCAAAATATTTTGCTTTGACAGTCTTAACACACACACATTTTGGCAGGAAAAAAACTCCGTTCAGCCTGAACTGCATTTTTCCCGATGCACTTTTTCCCCAGACAAGCTACTGAAGAGGAAAAAGGATAAATTTCTTCCTTCAGGTCTAGGCTACTCAAGCAGCAGGGAGTTGAAGGTGTACATCTCCTTTTTGACATCCTGGATATTCCCCAAACACGCTGGGCTGACTTGGAGGCCATCTGTCTGAATTGACTGTGTTATCCCTGGCTCAAATGACCACCCAGCCTGAGCTCTGCAAGGGGGGGCTGCCTGGCTGTGGTTAGTTTCTTCCTCAAATAGCCCTCAAGTGTGGCTTGCTGTGTGCTTTAAGTAAAATTATGCTACTGTTCAGGTCTCCACCTGATTAAAATGTATCTTTCAGCATTTAAGGGTGGGCAGCGACTTCCTGGGATTAGAAAGGGAAGTGAACTGGCTGGAAAGCAGCGAGGGAAAAAGTTGTTTACAAGTAGTGTGAGGGCAGAGTAGTATGTGTTGCTGAAATCTAGGGCTTGGCCACATTACTCAACTCCAGTTACAGATCTGCTAAATTCCCTCGGAGTCCCGTTTCCTTTCTTAATAGTACACACAGGGACATTTTTACCAGAAGAGTGATTCATCTGCTGTGGTATTCCAGATAAATTTCAGGAGAGCAGGGCTCCCTTGGGCTGACAGTGCGATCATTTGCCTCAGGACAAATGCCCTCACAGCCTGTCAAGTTGGCTGAACACACAGGCTTCTTCAGATTTGAACTTTTTCAACATGTAAGACTTCACTCAGCATAGCAATTTTTCTTCCCATAATAAATGTTTTGAACAGCTTTGGAAGTCCTTGAGTTCTCACGGTTGCAGCAGGCTGCCATTGTCCCTGGGCTCCAGCTGCTGACAGAGAAGCTCCGTGCAGGGATGCTTGTCAAGGAGAGGCATCACCATCCACGGGAAGCACAAGTATTATATTATATTATGAGTTATATATATATAACTCATCAGTACAGTCACTACTTAACAGGTCTGCGTGAAACGTGAGTGAGCTCGCTCAGGTGGCACTTCATTCATTTACAGAAATGGAAGACTTGGCTGTTTTGAAGGCACGAGGGTTGCAGTGGCCATCAGCTTAATGAAAAAGTGTCCTCATCTCTGTTCCTCTTTCAAAAAGTGAGTTGATAAAAGAAACCTGTTTTAAGTCTTTTAATGAGCAATTGTTTAAAGTGGTCAAATCACTGGCTTCCTGAAGAAGCTAATAGCTGATTTTTTTTTTTTTTTTTAATTTATGTGCATTTGCATGGCTTAGGATATGAAAAGAAAGTGTTTACAATCTCCAGAGTCATTGGAGTGGACTGTAATATCCCCTTACAAGTAGAGGCCAAGATTTCTGGGGTTTGGCCCAGGCTTTGATACAGACTTGTTCTCTGCCAGTAGCAATTGAGATCATTCTCTTTTCTCTGTTAGATGAGTAGGATAACATTCTCAGATGCCCTGGAATCTAATCAAATTTTCTAAAACATCTAAAGATCCTTGGATGGAAAACAGTGTCTGTACATACTAAGTCTATAATTTCTGAAATTTTGGGTCTGTATATATTTTCAGGCTCAATATATTTGCATCTTAGCAGAAATAAAGAACACCCCAGCTGAAAAAAATAAAAATAGAGTTTAAACTTGAAACTAGCTTTCCTCCTGTCCTGTTTTGATCCTCACTAGTGCTGTGCCATATCTACAGGCTTTATTTTTTTTCTTCTGAATATTGAGAAAATACCCAGCTGATTTTAATGGTCGTAGAATAAGAAATGGAAATTTGACTTTTTTTGATGTAAATTAGTTATTTTCTAATGCTGAAGAAGCAGCTTAGTTTGATGGCAGAGGCTTCTGTTGTATTTACGTTTCTCCACTGATCTCATCAGGGTGCCAGATGAGATATCCTTACAGGGCTTCAACCAACTGGGTCTAATATTAATGAGGAAAGGGACGTGTTAATTGTAGCAAGTGTTCAGAGACCAGTGCTTCAAAGTCAGTTCAGCCAGACCAGACTGAACCTCCTTGTGCACTGTTTATCACATGATCTTTTATATCTTTTGAATAAAAGGTCTACACGGGAACACAGAAATTTCACTGAAGAAGTTATTTTTGCCTCCAGCCAGGAGCACTGTGACCTGCCATCTTCCTCTACTGGTGGAAGACTGAATGATTAATCAGGACTATCTTCTCAACTGCTGGTTTATTTTATTTAACAGCAATAAGGTGAATTGACTCTAGACAGGAGCATGGGGGATTTGCAATTATTTGCTGTGAGCCAGTCTCCTTCAGCTTGGACCCGGTGTTTTTTTAGCTCTCTAAGGAAAATATCTCTCTGCTAAAAGTCAATTTTGCTGTAAGTTGTAGGGGTTACACTGACATTCTGGTGGTTATTGCAGTGAATTTCTTGGTCTCTTAGGTTTGCTATTCGATACTGCTCATTTTGCTTCTTTTATTCTGACAAGTGTGGTGATGCTCATATGAACTTTTAAACTTTTGCTCAGGCACGGCACGGAAACTGATGGTTCTCAGACGTGCAAGCCATTTCTCCTCTCCTACAGGCTCTGCTAGAGCAGTCACTAATTGATGGAGGGAATTACATTTTGAGGGAAAGATCTCTGGCACCAGTTAGGCCCTTAGAAACAATTTTGGCACAAAGTCTTTTTGTTGTAAGCTAGAAAGTCATTCAAACATTAGAGGTTGCCGCCCGTAACCCTTGTTGTAGCCCACCAAAGTGAGGTTTCTGTGAAGAAGGTCCTGTCATCCTGGGACGCTCCGTTAGCAGTTCCAGTTATGAAGACAACAGAGTGCTCTCTGCTGCCAGGCATTGTGGGGATGTGAAAGGGGGAATCTCTTCTGAGCAGTTTCCAGTCCTTATTCAGGAGTTAACCAATGGTTTTCTTCACGGAGAAGGAAGTAATGGATCAAAAATTTCCAAGAGTAGGTTAAGTAGTAGTTAAGCACACTTAAAATCCCTTTGGATCTCTTTCAAATTAATAAATATTTTTGTTAACTCTCTCAGGTTTATGAAAAATAAGAAATGAAATAATAGTTTCAAACAATGCTGATTTTATACATGGTTGTTTTACTTCAGCAGGTGTGTGAATTTTGATCATCCTTTACACAAAAAAAGAAATATTATGTGAAGGATGTTGTAATTTCAGAAGAGTTTGTAGGGTAACACCAGAAGGTATTTGGACAGTTAAGTTTTCTGAGGTTTCTTAAAATCCACAGCTATGATTACCCTCAGTAACAGTCCTTTCCTTTTCATTTACAGTAGTGCTCACTGTAGTCTTTTTACAGTCTAGGTTTACTGACTGTCAGTTCACTGGCTGTGTCAGTTCTCCCTGAGCTGCCTGTATAATGAACACTCTAAACATTAGTTCAGAATAAAAAAACCTCTTGAAGAGATTTTATAGTTTCTTTTAGGAACTTATGGTTGTGAGCTAATGATATCCTAGTTCACAATTGTTATCTTTATCTCTGTCATCACTTGCCCTCTAGAATTTAAATCTGTTTTATACTTCAATGTTTAAGATCTTTATTTTATATAGTTTTTTACCCATCCTAGCCAAAATTATTTGTATACAGATAGAGACCAGTTCACATTGTATACCCACTCCTACTCATCTCTGGAATGCATAGACCATTATCAATATTACATTTCACATCTAATAATCTGCTAGTTGAAACTGGGAGAAGAAAATGTTTGTTTCCATTATGTTATCCCATTTCTGCTCTAGCAGTCAACATCTCAATTCATCATCATGGCTTGGCTTCGCAAATGAAGATTTGGGCAGGGCTCTCCCCACGCTTGCTGCAAGCGCGCTGATGGCTAAAGAGGCCAATGCCAGATAGGCAAGTCTGGTTGCAACATCTCAATCATAATTGTGATAAAATTATCTTAAAGCATGTAGAACTTCAACAACCCATGTTCAGTAGCTATCAAGTATTGATAAAGGAATTGAAACTGACAAAAGTTTCCATTGAAAATCTGGCACATGACAAGAACTTGTATTGGTCTCCTGGGGTTTTCAACTTCAAGATTCCTGTTGTAGGCAGGAGCTGGGACTTATCAAAGAATTTGGAATGAAGTAACTGCATCAAAGATTTTGCAATCTTTGTGTCAGGACAGCATGTTTTTTGTTTCATTCACATCTGTGATGAAATTTCCATGAAAGAAATTGTAATTAATGGAGGAGATCCTGAGTTACACCAAAATTCAGTGTAACTCAGATTCATGGTCAATGTTGACTGAGAAAAGGTGACACAAGAAGGATCTAATTAAAGTAAACAAAATGTTTCTTATGCAGTGGCTTCTCAGCTGTGCCATAGCTTTTGGAATCAACCACATTATGCCTCACATAGCAGATTTGCTTCTGCAAAAGATCATTTTCTGTCAAGTAACTGTGCTCCTGTACAAGGTGGTCATTTCAACCTTGTTCCTTCAGTTTGTCTGTTCTGTGATCAATATCACAGTCTAGACCTGGATGACTTGAGAATCTGATTGCAGCTTGATTTCCCATAAGGGTAGCTAGACTTGCTGAAGCAGCTTGAATATGCAGCACTGAATAAGCAGCCTGAGCGACAAATGTCTTCGCACCATATTGGGAAGCCCAATTAGCACAGCAGAGTGCATCTTGCTGCTTTATTTTTCTCCCCATTGCGTTTTGAAAGGATTAAGCTCTGGGACAGTCTTTGCCAAGTAAAGGAAAATAACATTGGCATTCATTATGGAATAAATAATACTAAGGAAACTGTTGAGGTGCATGTGTTGGGGTTTTTTTATTCTATTTTTTTCAGTTTATATAAGATTTGCCTTAAATACTTGAGGATAAACTGATAGTATGTTAAACACTTAGTGTCCACTAAGGACTTTAACCCAATTCTTTGATAGATTTAACTAGGGCAGTGGAAAGAATTACCTTCCCTACCAATTCTTGTCAGATGACACTGTCCCCACAGTGTGGTTTGGAGGTGCATCTGATCTACAAAATATAGAGCCTCCAGGCAAAGAGCACTGATGAGAACAGTAAGCTCATTATTAGGTTTGACTGCATGTGCTGGCTAATGAGGATGGGTAACTTCATTTCGAGTGGCATCTGCTTTCTCTAATGCCAGCAGTGTCCTTATCTGTGTTGCCTGTGCACTGTTCCCTGAAAGGCTTCGCTTTGAGGCTCAGCTTGGGTCAAGCCTGAATCAACACCAGTTGACTTTAAAATGTTGGGCTATAATTTACAGCATTTTAAAGATGTTCTGTGGTTATGTCACAGTTGCACAAGCGCCAGCTCTGGTAGAGAATCAGAAGGGAAAATTTGGAACCAGTAATTGCATCCACTGTCAAAATTTAAGCCACTGGTATACCTGAATCAGTATTTTCAGGTTCCCAGAGACAGCTCTTGGTTTGGTTTGCCAGATGAAGTGATGTTGTTCCTCCAGAAAGGTTTTATTTGATGATGGGAAGGTATCAGAAGGCTCTTTTCCCTGGACTAGCTGTCAGGGAGGGAAGATGAGGAGAGAAGTGTGCCAGGTGATGTGCTCAGATGATTCACCTCCATTAGGTAATGCCTAAGCTCCCATCAGCAGCAAATACAAGTCAAAGTAACCTCAGGATACATTTACCCAGCAGACTGGGCTTCCCAGTTTATTCCACCATGGGCACTCTTGGCTGAACTAATGTCTAGATCTCAGTTTTCTGTTCTTGTGCCAGCTAACGCCATTGAAAGTAACAAGAAACCTGCATATTGCTTTAGTTTTTATGCTGAGATTTAACTAATTCAGCTATGGAGGTGTCGGTGAAAACAAGAACAAGTAAAGAGAATGGATGTGCAGAAGGAGGGAAGTATCGAAGACAAAGGGCTTAGGTACCTCCCAACTGGGGATCACTCATACGATGGGCCATGAAAATTTAGCTGAGTCGAGTATATTGTTTTTAATTTGTATTCCCGTAACATACTCTGTTAAGGAGGGTGTATGCAGCAAATGCATATTAATGATGCTACACATTTGCATATTATAGATCCGTAATACCAAGGGTGTAGTAAAAATCTTTATGAAAAGTGGTGACTGTGCAGCAGTCAATTTTCTCTATATCTCAACCATTTTAATGCTTTTTATTTCTGCACACACACACACACACACGCACACAAAACCCCTACAACTGATAGCTATACCACATTAAGGGACTAATGACCTGCAAAATTCCATTTATAAAAGATGAACAAATGTTAGGTTTATATGGGGAATCATCGAATTATCTCTTCCTCTGGAAGACTTCCAGTTCTTTGTTCCTTTGTTCTAAATTTTTTAAACCAATAACCTGACAAGTGTATTGTTATTAAAAATACATATTTAAACTACCTCAGATTTTGTGCCAAGAGGAGATTATCCTGAATTCAGTTTTCAGGATAGTTTGTATGGCTGAGATACAAATTCCTGCTACTCACTCAACTATTCAGAGTGAAAACTTACCCTATTTGAGCTAGCTGTGGATTTTGTTAGTGGCCCTTAACTTTAGTTTTAGCAGTTAAGTCAACATATCTGAACAGGCATATCCTTTACTGTGGATAACACTTTGAACAAAATATGACAAATTTGCTTCCCGTCAGTACAATTTGCTGTTCATAAATGTCACAATTGATTCAAGAGAACTTAGAAGTGTGGTAAAAAGGCGAGTAACATTTTTATATAGTTTTATCAGGATATGAGCAAAAGTCTTGTGTGGGGGAAGGTTTCCTAGGCAAGAGGTAAAATTGTGGCTCAGATTCATAGAGTCATAGAATCACAGAACAACCTGGGTTAGAAGGGACTTAAAAAATCATTTAGTTCCAACCCCATGCCATGGGCCTCCCAGTAGATCAGGTTGCTCAGAGCTTCACCGAAAATCTTTAAAGTTCTCTGTAAAGGTTAAAGGCCAAGGACAGGCAAATATTTCCACTCTTGTTAGAGTGACTTTTTGCACTCTGAGGAGCTGAGGAATCACTTGTTGCTGCTTCTTGGCAGAAATGGGGGGCAGTGGACTCCAAGTTCAAGATGCAAGAGCTGAATTTTGGGAGGTCTGGCTGCTTGCAAGAGTCTTCTGTCTCAGATAGTTTCACACAGTTTCCCATTAGCCAGGTTTTATATGGACACTCATGGAATGAGAATTAATTAATATCTGGGTCAATATGGGGCCTGGATGTGAAATGTTTTAACTCCCTCCATCTCTTTCTTAAAGAAGGTGCCATCATCAATGGACCAGAATGAAATGAAGGAGCAGAAGACATCTGGTTCCATGATGCCAGTTGGTCCTTTTCTCTCTGTAGCTTCCAGGGTGGTTCCTGCCCTCACTTCTTCCATGGTACAGTAGGTACATCACAGGTACGCTGCCTGCTGCTCTGTGCTTTGCTGCATGCAAAGTCCAATCTGTCTTCCACTGATGTTCACAGGTCTTGCCATTGACACATAGTGTGTGTTGGGGCATATCCTAATTGATAGAAAACAAATGATCTTTACAAACCCAAAATGGCTAAAGTAATGTAAAATCATCTTTGGGTCTTCTCAGTAACTTCATATTTTCAGTTACACTTTCTTTTAGAACCACAAATCAGAGGTTTGGGAAAGCAATTTTTAATTCTTCAGACACTGTCTGACTTCAGGAATAAGATTTGTATTTTCAGTTTGTGCACAAATCTTCATCCCTTATTTATTAAGGGCTAACAAAAGTGGAACACTATAGGGTGAAAGCAGGTGAGGGTCTAAATTTTAAGTATATGTGCCTCCCATACTTTGCATTTATTTTTTTAATATCTACAGAAATATTTCTTCCTTTCAGAATTATTTTTAACCTGAAAAACAAAGGAAACACAAAATTGTATTGCCTTTGGTGAGGAAGGACATATGCTCTGTCTCCTGTGTTCCTGCAGCTGTTGCCCATGACTGTCCATTCCTTGGGATACCTGCAGGTATATTCAACATGCTATATAGATGACACAGCAGAACCACTGTGTCTGTGAATTATGTACATCCATCTGCACTGCATAAGGTTTATGTGAGGGGTAATGCTTGAATGTGACCATAAAGTCATCCCAAAATACGTGGCCTTGTGATTGGGTGATGAGAGGACTGCAGTAGCAAAATTCACCTCTGTTTAAATTTTGTGCTGGATCTATTATTGTTTTCACCCAAATCAAATTTTTCCATTGCTGCAATACAGCTGATTTTTGTGAGTGAAACTAACTGGGACAGAATAGACTTAAATATTATGAATGACTAAAAAAGAAATAGGTGAAATGAGTATAGTTTTTTTTCAGGGAAATTAAGTGGATGCAACATGTATTAGCCTTCCTGACAGGCTGGTTAAAGCACATTCTTCCATCCTGACTCAGTTTTATTCAGTCCCGTAGGGATCCTTCATGAACAAGAAGTGGAAGCAAAAAGAGAAGAGTCAAGACCTCACAATTTTTTTCTTAGCCGCTTGAAGGACCAGTTGCCCCATCCTAGTCCCTTTACACCAGAAGGGAGTTTTACCATTGACGTTAATGGGAACAGGACCTGACCCAGTAACTGGCTATTTTGGAGTTGCTTCTGTCGCTCTTACTGCATTGTTGCCAAGAGTACAGAACATCCTTGCCTTCTGTTTTTCACTCCTTAATGTTTCCTTAGAATACTTAGGCGGAGAGTGACTGTAAATGCTTAACCTTTGTCAATGGCAGGAGTTCAAGAGAGTTTGGCTGCCTCATTCTATTTCCTTGTGGACACTGATTTAAGAGTCCATCCAAAACATTTGTTCAGAAGGATATGACTAACATGAGAATCTGTCACTGTGTAAACACAGTGACCAAAAACTATTTGGCAGTGTTTTGGATCTGCTGGCTAATAATTGGGTATTTACATTTAACAGCACCAGTTATGATGACCTAATGTCGCTTGGTATTTATATGGATAGCTCATCAGATTTTTTTTCATTTTACAATGATTCAGCATAATCATATGAGAGATAAAGAAAATACAAAGAAAATTACTTATTTCAGTAACTAATGTAAAATTTCAGTCAGGACCACATTAGGAATGACATGCTGAGCTCACACAAGAACAACGCCTGCATTTACTGGAAGCATTGAAGAAAGAGTGAGTGAAGTCATTGAGAACAAATTGCTATTCCCTTCCTAAATAGGCTTGGGCTGGAAAAAGGTCCTCTGGGTTGTGACCAGATTTAGCCTCCACAGCAGTTTGTTCTACAGAAACTGAGTAAATTCCCTTGGGAAACAAAAATGTGGATGAGAATTTTTGGGAAGAGGAGTGATACATGAATCTAACACAGTCAAAAATATATTAAAAGCCATAAACAAATTGCTGTTGTTTGGCCAGTTTCAGAAAAGTGTATTCATCTACTGACACTTTTATCACTGCAGCAGGTATAGTGTTACACGGATCCAACTGTGTCAAAAGTCATGTGAATAACACCTGTATCAGTCCCTGATCCAAATACACTTTATTCACTATCATGAAAACTACAAAGATTGTGAAGCTTTAATGATACAGATCCAAGTACATGTTGATAAGCTTGAAGGACATATGATTTGTATTAACTTGTGTACCTTCTACTGACATTGTTTTCAGAGTGTTGTAAAGGAGAAGGAAAATATTGTGCAATAGTTGGTACAAACAAATCTGCTTTTGATTCTCCTACTACTAAAAAGATTGTGAAAATGTTTGAGGACAAGACCTATTCCTGCCCACTCGAGTAGTACCCAGCTTGATTATTTGCAAAAAGAAGAAAAATTCGCCTTTTCCCATGCACATATGCCTGAGATCTCTCCAACAGACCTGAGGAGATAAGGAGAGCCAATAATGTGCTCTGAGAACCACAGGAATGACAGACTTGTCCATGAGCCTTCCAAGTCTAACAATGGCAATGATAATTCTGTGCACAGAACCATCACCATGCATAGTCCTGCAGCTGCTCAGTAACTTCAGTTCTTCACATTTTTTATCCTTTATTTTGTACTTTAATAGCTGAGGAAAAAACATCTATGAAATATACTTTCAGCTTAGGCAGGATAGATCTCAGCCTGGTACTTTCACTTCTGTGTGGTACTTTCACTTCTGTGCAGCACATTTCTTCTTCTAAATCTTTCATTTCACACTGACAAACACTTTAGTTAGAAAGTTGCAAAATACTATGATAGAATCATAGAAATGAGGACTCATCAAATCATCCCTGTGCCTTAAGGGAGGAGAAAGCAAGAAGATGATAGGAGACAAGATGAGCAGATAGCAATACTATGCTATACACGTATTTATCTGTACCAACCAAGTAACTGCAGCTGGGAGCTGTTTGCATTTTTGTTTTGGTTTCATTTGCTTGTTTGTTTTGACAATTCATGCTGCAAAATTAAAATCTGTTATAATTTTTTTTCTACACTTTTTTAAAATTATTTTTCCTCTGTACTGCATGATCCCTGACTCCTTCATGGATCACCGAGGACATAACTATGTCTTCTGGGCTCAGTTGCTACTTACGATATGTGGACCCTTTCATGTCTGAGAAATAATGACAAGCCTCTGTGCTGGAGATTTTTCAAGATTTCGAGAATTAACGGAAGTAGAATACAATTTCTATGGGGAAATTCGGTAGGTACAAAGTGAGGAGAGTAATAGAGAAGACTCACCTCCTGGCAGGAGATGCATTTTTACTTGAAAATTCTTTCTCCCTGTCTTTTCTTGGTGGAGCTGGTTGAATCATCTAGTGAGGAGAAGTCTTCTTTGCCAATGCCACTTTTTCATTACTTCTGCACTCACGGTTATTAGTAATAGAAGACTGCTTCAAAAAGAAAAAATATTCTCAAGATCTTGTCCTGCTGTGCTCTGGAGATGTGATAAACTTGTTGATAAAACCAGAGGTTTAGACAACTCCAAACTCATTCAAAACAAGAGTCTTGAGACTAGTTGGTAGATTTTGGAGGTTTTAGAAGGTTAGAATGAAACAGAGGCATCTGACTATTCTGCATGCACACTGCAGTGACAACAGGCTGTCATTGCCAAAGGCTGGACATGCCTTTCATCGTGGCTCCAAGAGTGCTGCCCAAAGAGGCCGCTTTACCTCTCCCTCCTCATTCGCTCTTCCCATCCCAAGCAGTGAATGCTCCTACCCTCCCACCCGCAGGCACTGTCGCTCCCTGGCATTGCACACAGTCAGGCCCAGCACTCGTGCCATGTTAGGCAGCCTGGTGGGAGCAAGCTGGGGACTGCCTGGGGGGGCGTCTCTGCCGAGAGATCACTTGGGTAGTCATTTCCAGATGCAGCGACGAACAGCTGTGGGGAGTCAATGTCTCAGCTGAAAGAGCTGGAGCTCAAAGAGGATGTGTGACTGCGTCCTGAGGCAGCCCGTCAACCTCAGACAGCCACCTAACAGGAGCAACTGAGCCCTGATTGTGCTTAAGCAAAAGTGTTACCCTAAAACCTGCCTCAGTGTCCACTAGAATGCTAGAGCATCTTAACATCTGTCCCACAATTAGAAAACTAGCATGTCTAATATATCTTTCTTTTCTGGTCTAAGATATCCACAAAAAGAGTGAAAAAGGTCTGAGAAGCTGATCGGAGAGAGGAGATCTAAATACAGTGTTACAAATACAAAATGACTCCTGTTAAAAAAAAAAAAAAAAAAGGCTTAAAATTTCGCAAGACCTAATTACAATGCCAAGAAGAAAAGCTCTAAAAAATCCTAACTGCCAAAAATAAATCTGAAGGAGTCTTCTTTCAGACAAATCCAAGAAACAAAATAAATAAAGAACCCCATAAATTGAAAAACTACACATATAGAGCATGAAGGATCCTCATTATACTCTGTTGCGAATTTATATGAAGCTTCTGATGAAAGTATCTTGAATGAGAGTAACATTTGACAAACATTTACCTCACAGTTTATTAATATTTGTGGTTTGTTTTTTACGTATTGCGGACAATGTGTATGATTTTCAAGGAAAGCAATAGATTATTATGCTTCCAGTTCTGTACTGAAGTCTTAGCTCCCAGACATATCTTTAACTCCCTCAACCACTAGGCAGAGGCTGTAAGCCAGCTGGTAACATCAGTCTGATACATCCCATTAGAGGGGCTTGTTTTTCAGCTGCCAATATTTTTGTAATCTTTAATGATCCAGAGTGTTTAATATAGTTCCCATTATGTGCTTGTTTCAAATATTTGGAGTTTTTTTTCCTAAAGAGAAACCAACCTCATAAACTAAGTCAAGAAAAAAAAAAAAAAAAATATAAATCAACAAAACCAGGTAGTTACAAAAAACCCCCACAAAAACCAAACCAAACAAACAGACAAACCAAAAAAAAAAAAAAAGAAGGGAAAGGAAAAAGGTAGACAAGCTGTTTCTTGAAATTTCTAACCCTTCATGGTTCAGAGTAAAGTTCTGAATTTTAGAAGCACTTAATACTTGTTTCGTGCTCTGTCTTTGGCTGGGACCACAAGAGAAGGCTACTTTTTCTTTCAATGCATTGGTTGATGTGCCAGTCTGCTAGAAAGCGAATCTCTACAGAACCCCCTGAAAAAAATGCCTGGTTCTCCTTCGGAGCTCTTCACAGAGAGGATGACGATTTGCTGCCGCTCTCAGTTTCTCCTGTACGCGTGGTGGGAGAGGCAGGTCTCAGGTTTCCAACCCTGCAATGATTTGTGTGGGTGTCAGCGTTATTCTGTGCAACGCAAAGCCTACCCTTTTTCCCCATTTGATGATTTAAAAGTTGGAAAATTATATTCTTAGGAAATACATGAAAGAATATAGATGCATGTAATAAAAAGGCTGTTTTAATTTAAGGAAGTCTTAGTGGTCTTAATTCAAGCCTATTATGCGCATTGATACAATAATTACAGAAGTCTTTATATGTCATGTTTTTTCATGGCAAAAATTGTGCCATATTCGTTATGCAAAATGCATCTGCTCTGGACTCTATAGCAAAAAAAGAATCTCTAGAAGAAATATAGGCCAAAGGAGGAGACGTACAAAATGTTGTCCACCTGATACATGAAGATGCTTCAACAAATGGAAAGATGCGAAGATAGAAGGAATGCACACATTCACTGAAAAGACACTTATCACTGTCCACAGACACACACACACTTCTTTCCTCCACTTCTTGATTCTCTCTGCATGGGAGGTGATTATACAGCAGATGTAATTGCTGTTTCCTGGTGACTCGGGCCTTGGCTCTCCTGCCCCGCGGCCACAGACACAACCCCTTCAATTCAGCATTCACTTACTGTTTCAGAAGGCTCCTCAAATGAAGATTTACTCTCAGAAACATGCTGATACAAATAGGGACACTTTTCTTTAGCATTATTTGTCTAAAATATTGCCATAGGAACAGAAAAATTACCTTGATCATGAAATAATGTCCGAGATGGATTATACCACACAGTTTTTTTCCCTTTGGCAATGTTTTACTGATGCTGTCTTGCAAACCAGTCAGAATTTACATCCTCTATCCGCATGCAGATGCACATATTATATTCAATTTTTCAGACTTGTTTTAACACAAAATCTAATTTTTAAACCTGCAGAGTTATGGATACAATTTTGTGACAGCACTTAGTTGGTGTAAATTAGGTCCCTGGAACAGGTAGCAAGATTGCACCCTAAATTACTGAGATATAAGACTCATTAGGTGAAAAAATATCTCCTTGATGTCATAGAAAGTATTCCATATATTTTGGAAGGCAGAACTTCCTTCTCTGTATTCTCTGATACCAATAAGAAAAACAAATCTTATTCCTGGCAGTAAAATTTCAGCCACACTACAGTCTCTGTGTCCCAGCCCTACAATGTCATTAAATTGCTACCTCTTGCCTCTTATGGTTCCTACTGAAAATTAAATCTCTTTGTGACATAAAGCAGGGACTTTTCAAAAAGCACATTGTGCTTTGTGTTCCCCTAATGGAAAGGAGATCTCAGGGGCAAGAGAAACTTAACTGGAACACTCTGCTCTCTTGGTTGTTCTCAGGCACCAAACTAGCCCTTTGTGTGTGTGAATAACCAGGCAGAGCATTCCTGAGGCTGTGCTAATTTATGAAAGGTACTGGGCTGACATCTGGCTGTCTCCAGACTCCAGGGGAACATGTAAGTGGCTTAAAGCCAGTTTTGCCTGTTACAGTGATGAGAGCAGCTCAGACAAATCAGAAAATCTGGCACTTAAATATACAAATTATAATAACAAAAATAATACTTTGAGGCAGAGGAGTAAATAGATGCCAGACTGAGCAAATGTGGCCCAATAGTGATGCACAAATAAAACCCCATCTGCTGGAGACTCTGCAAGTCTTTAAGACTTGCACTTTTGGGTTCATAGATTTTTAATAAAATAGATAGATCACCAGGGCAAGATTAGGGAATGATAACTCAACTGTGACTTGTATTTTGATTTCTTTTCAAAGCATGGTACTTCCGAATACTAACAGTAAGGTTTCTATTTTCCCTCACAAATCTGCTTTACTTTACTTTTTGGATCATAAAACTGGGATGAAAAGAGTCTGCTTGGATACTCCTGTACTCCTACCTCCTGTTTTCTGTGTGCTGACATTTCAGAATATACTGTCTTTCCAGAAAACTGCAACATTGCAGTTAGAATATGGTGATTTTTGATGTTCACTAAATGCACAGAAGGTATGTTGTATGGCATTCCTTCCATCTCAAAACCTCTCTTTTTTGGCCATTGACACATGCCACTAACATAACTTACACATATTTTGTGGTTTTGCTCTGTGAAGGAAGTATTAAGCTTTGAGACACTGTAATAAATTTGTTAGGTTTTGATAGAGATTGGCTGCCTGAATACTACCATTTTTATCAGCTATAAATTGCTCCACAAGCTGTGGGATGAACAACCTTTCATAGTCAATTTTGACTTAAACTGCATAAATCTTTTGCAATGATTCCTTCAGGAGATATCAGTTCTTTCTGCTGTGTACCTATATCTGCAAATGCATTTTCTAGTGAAGTGCATCACTCTCAGTCTGGAGAGTGCTCACAGTCAATGCACTGCAAATGTTTGAAATTTCAGGCGGGCTTGTTACCGACCTACCGAGGATGGCTAGGTGCAGTGTCCAAAAGCAAATCTATATTTCAAATGAAATATTAATGTTACTGTCAGGGTTTCTTGGACCAGTCCTAGGATCCTGGTCATCCCGTGCTAACAAACCACTTGTGAGCAGAGACAAAATGGTGACATTTTGTCATGTCAACTCATGGCTTATCTGCCCATTCTGGGTAGAGAGGGAACCCCACTGGGTTTCTGCCTTGTGGGAAACTATACAATCAATGAGAAAGCAATGTGAGCCTCATTTTTCTGAAGAAGACCCAAACTGCACAATGATTGAGTGGTCAAGACTAGAACAAGGTCATGATAAGGGCTGGAACTAATCCTAAATTCTAATCCAATATTGGAAAACTGTGCTATCCTTTAACTAAAACAAAGGTAATTGAAAATATTCTTTCAATTAATACTGGTGAAACTGAGCCTGCTCCTGCTGCCATTCAGTTTTATATTTCCTAAACTTCTGATTTTCTCCTTTCTGTAGTGTCTGTCATAGACTTTTCCTATCCTGGGGTGAAAACAATTGAGCAGTTAGCAGAAATATCAATATCAGAGTTAACCTCTTTTCTGAGATAAAATGGCATTGTGTTAATCTCTCTAAAGGAGAGTCACCTCCCTCAGAGGCTCTGGAGCTGGTGTTTAGTCAGATATTTTCTCAATGACCCTCTGAGGACCTTTGAGCCATACTGGCCGTATGACTTAGGGGCAATGTTTTCAGATAGAAGCAAAGATGGAATTTCTCTTGTTTAATTTTCTGAATTCTTTCTGAATCCAAATGGAAACCAAAGCTATTCCCTGAAATTAAATTCTGAAAGAAATCCTTGTTCTAACCTAGACACTGCTAGTTACCAGGTGCCAACCTGAAGAACACCATCAGTGAGTAGTACCTGCCCTGCCGATGGCCAGCCCCAGAATGCAGGTTTTCTCACTGTAGAAGATGCACAGATGAACCTCTTAAAGCAGATAAAATACTTGACTCTAATCTTCCACCTCTGTGTTGTTATGAGTAGCTTTAATTTCAATCTTGTGACTCCTGGCTCAGTGTGGTTCACTTTTCTGTCTGCAGTGCAAGACTCTCAGGACAGACTTGTCCTGGGAGTTTACTGGCTTGGCAGTTTGTGGAGGTCATAAAGCTTGATTCTGACTATTCTAGCCTGCCCTTCTACACCTCTGAGTGGTACAGATAATTACTGATCCTGGCCCACTTCCATGAAGCTGACACTGTTGGATCTGGGATTGGACTTGCTATTTAATAGTAGAAAAGGAGCCCCTTTCATCTGCTCAGCTGAGAAGCATGAAAACATCATCATTCTTAAAACAAATACTTTTTTTTTTTTTTTCCCTAAGCCTGCTTGGACAGCCTTATACTGAGTAGTTTACTACAGCTTTTTATGGGGATGTCACTCTCACAAATAGAGGGGTGGAATAGAAAAGTGACTATTTATCCATCTATTTGCATCAATCGTTCTCCATGAGAGGACAGGACTTTTCCTGCCCTGTATCTCAGTCAGTGATTAGATGACTGGCGTTATGCCTATCATTGTTGAAGGGTTAACCTGATTGTGAGATTCATCCTTCTTGTCACACAGCACTGCTAAATAAATCTCTTATTTGAGCTCATTTGATTTGCCGAATGTCTAAATGTTTCCCTGACTCCTAGCTCTACAACATGTCTTTGTCCAGATGACTCACTGATTCATGATGTCTTTTCGGCTGCATCACTGGTAGCATTGATGTTTTTCATTATTTACTGACCATCAGGCTTTTCTCTTTCTTGAATTTTATTCCCTTCCTCCCCCTGCAGCATTGTCCTAGAGAATAAAATCCAGTTTGACCCAAACCCAAAATTACAAAGAGCCACATAAAATAACACAACAGTGGCTGGCTGTGCAGCCTTTGAGAAGCAGGGTATTTTACAGACCCACACAATGGCAGCGTCGTAAAGAAAAGCTAAGTGGGTTCCTTTGTGAGCTGTGGGGTGACTTTTCTTCAGAATAAGAAAAACAGCTGTGAGGCTTTCCAAAGTCACTGTCACAACTATATTTTCACTTGGAGGAAAGAGGGAGAAAAAGAGACTAACAGAGAAAACATGCAAAGACTCTTCTGGAAGAACAGGTGTTTCTTGACAGGTCAGAGCAGAGCAACCCAGCTGAAAAAGAGCTGTGACAAGGCAGAACATCAGCATGGAAAGTGTTCAATATTTTTCCAATCAAAACCATTGTTCTGCTTAACTGATGCTGGCAAACAACCCTGCTGCAACTTTTTAGGTACAAAGGATCAATGAACAATTAATGGGGCACTGGATACACTGTGATGCACAAAATTACTTTTATTATATTGCCAGCATGACTGTAACTCCTGCTTCCCTTAGTGCTGGAATTGGGAGTTGTCCATCCTGCTTATGTCTGTAAAGTAGAACAAAAACTTGGGACGAATCTGGGTGTCAGCATTTGAGGTCATTGTGAACTGAAAAGAACCAAGGGCACACCCAGTGTTAAAAGAAACATATTGATTGGGTCTCTGAATATTTTCTGTCCAGCATGATGCACATGCTAAGAAAATCAGGAATGACTAATGGGGTTAAATGTGATCATCACCACTATCAAATATCGGTTCAGAGTTGCCCTTTCTGCACTAATCGGATTTCACAGTATTAGGACTAGAATTTGTTTTAATTTTGTCTTTATCCCTTGAGGTACATATCTGAGTTAGACATGACAGTTGGAGCCGTGAGATAGAATCCTGTGTCCCACAATCAGAATTTGGTGCATTAGCCACAGTCTAAGACAAATGGGAGGTAGCTGTAAGTATCTTAGACCAGCCACTTAAAGTCCATGAATCTATTATTATATCCAGAGAAATTAGAGGCTAAATAGTTACTAATTTCTTGTTGACAAGATTAATCACTTAGAAAGTAACTACATGCACTGAGCAATATACAACCAAGAGGGAAATGGACCTGACTTGGAAACCACTTTGCAGCTGTCTGGATTTTGGGCCAATCCAGGGGCAGAGCAAAAATTAAAGCAAAAAAACATGCCATAATAATTCCCATTTCCTAGGCACATGCTATTCACAGCTTACAGTCAGCAACAGCCCAGTGTCTTCCTGCTGGTCTGTACTTCAGGAACGTTTCCCTCATTGCCATACCAGCCAGTGTATATGAGGAGGACAGGATAAGGAAATAGGGGTCAGCTTAGGAGGCAAGAATCTGTGCAAGTACATGCCAGCTCTCTAAAGATGCAGGCCATGATGTGTACTAGGTGTACATTTTCATTTCTGGCTACCACTGGTCCCAACTGCTGATGCAGTTATTCCTTTATGCTGAAACCCAGAATGCAAAAGGACAGAGCTCAAATTCACTGCTGTGTTGAACAGGAGGTTTTGCCCACTCCTTGGCTCTGATAGTACTCTCTTCTCTGCCAAGGAGAAGAGGATACTGTGGTGCTGGAAATTTGGGAGGGCAACAGTTAATCCTATGGTCACAAGTTTTGTAAAAATCAATTGACTTCTGCTATGTCTGAAATGCTATTTTAGTGCTTTAAACTCCAGGCGAACTTCCAGCGCAGACAGTCCTATATCCCAGAAGGCTGATTTAAGTGCATATATGTTTAAAGCCTGGAGAAATGGCATTTAGTTCACTGTGCCCTGGATCTACTGCATAAAGGATTAGGGATTTTATCCTCGCAACTGCTACTGCTCTTCACCCATAAGCAAACTCTTTTGAGATTGGTGAGTTTATCTTCGTCTAACAAATTTATAAATTTTTGGAGAAATGACCCAACAGTACAGTATAGATATATGCAGTACTATTCAGTCCTCTTTCAGCTTATTCTTAAGACCTTATCCAATTAAAAAATAAGTAGAGTATCTTCAAAAGTGCCTAGGTGACCCCAAGACCTAAACCAAATTACTTCCCAATGGTCATCTAGGCTCATGGCTGGCTGAGACTTTTACTGACATATAAATTCTTAAATGTTTTAATTACAACTGAGAAGCAGGGTCCTGAGCCAATTAGTTGCTTCTGAAAATTTTATCTGAGAACTGATGAACAACATCAGAGTTTAACTTAAATTATCGATCTGCACATGTATCCTGATGTGGGCAGAGTTTCAGATTTAAATTACTTTTATTTATTCCCATAAAACCCAAAAGAACTGATAGATGATTCAATAAGAGAGAAAACAGCTGCATCTCTTCCATGTGGTAAATAAAGAAACTTCTACCAAATAAAAGGAACCCCAAATCTGCTTTCATGAGTAACACAGCAGCTACACAAAGGGAGGGATTAGGGAGCCCAGGTACTTCTTTGCCTTGTACTAACTATGAAGAAACAGAAGGATGGAGTAGCTGGTGTTACAGTCTCTGGAATCCAGATGCCTTCTGGCAAAACTGGTTTAAAATTGCAATTGGAAAATTTGCCTCTGTGATCAATATCTCTTTGCTGCTCGCTTCCAAGCTGACACTTTCAGCTTAGCTTGATAGTCAGGGAACTTCGTGTCCTGCATAGGGGAATTCTGTGCTGCGCCATTATGAGAAAGATGCATTTTGGTGAATGAAGTTTCTTCCCAGTGTCAGGATCATCAGTCTCTGGGAAAAAGCAGTATGGAGCTGTCAGGCCTCCTGAAAAACTTTTTGTCACTGGCCAAACTCTGTGGTAGAAACAAAAGTACTTTATTCCTTTAGGCTTGATTTCAGTTTAACATGCATTTTATATCTCCCCCTCTCTGTAGGGTTCTTTAGCATAAATCAGCATAAGGCTGCTGAAGATAAAGGGATGCAGCTTCCTACAACCTCATATTAATCTCCGAGAATAAAAAATAAACACATTGGTGGACTACAGTGTTTTTAGAGATGTAATTCTTATCTACATGATCTTGGAAATGGGGTATACTCTGACAGCTGGGACATAGGAATAACTTCTGAATTTCCTATTCACTGTGTAACTATGCTCCAGTTCTGAGTTGTAATTAACCAAAAGAACTTACGGCGTATTTAGAAGGGTTTATGCATCTGTTTGTGTAGTGTACGCCAAAGAGGTCTTTCCATGGAACTTCAGTTATAAACTGCAAATAAAGAAATAGTAAATAACAGCCAGAAAGGGACACTGTGCAATTTATATTCATAAAGAATCTATAGAGACTGATGTTGGACGTACAAGTAATAGGAGAGATTTCTTATCCTGAAGAGCTGTGGGGCCTAACTGGAAAGGAAGACATCATTTTCTAAATGGTGAAGTGTCATACAGCAAATGTGAGTCTTCTAGTGCCACAAACAAGTAATCTGGGACAGAGTAAGGCACTGTACACAGACCTCTTGTCTAACACTGGCACCTGAGCTTAAGAGAGTCCTTCTTCTTGGAAATTTCTTTAGTGTGTCATTTCTTTCTGGCCAGTTTTCACTAGGCGTATTTTTACTCTTTCACTTTTTTCTTCGACTGACTCAGACAACACTCCATCTTGCTGCCTGTTTTTCTAACAAGAGCATAAGGATGGCCATAGTGGGACAAAGCTGAGGTCCATCCAGCTAGAATGCTGGTACAGGGGTGGCTTTCTGAAAGGATCAGATGTAATCTGCTCTTCTGTGAAATTCGATGGATTTCAATGAGGAATAACTGTTCTGTGCACAGAACACTAACTATAATTTGCAGAATTTGTTGAAGAGTTGATGGAGGAAAGATACTGCCTGGATGTTCTATGCAGAAATAAGTGTCAGGGTAGCTACAAAGGGAAGGCAAGTGAGGGAATAAAATTAAAAAAAAAGTTTGCATTTTCAAAAGGAGTGATTTTGGGAACTGTATTGGCATATTTCCCAGTTTCTTGTCCTGGGTGTGTGGCAGTCAGTTTAATTAGTTTTTCCCTGTACAACTTCTGAAATGCTGCAATTGTGATTTGTGCCTGGTAGGTCATTAATTTTCCTCCTACCCAATTTTTAATACAGTGCTGGCAAAAACATGGTCTGGCATATGATTCATAGTGATTGATGGTCATCTTCTGTCTGACATAGCAGGTGAGAAAAAAAGGAGGTGGACATAGGAAATGCTACAGGAATTGCTGAGTGAAAGACACCATCCATTAAAAATGTAGTGTAAAAGATTATCCTTCAGTATTACATTAACCCCCAGCAGAGCCTCATTGTGGCAGATGTTCTATACCACCATATTTTGTCTTAAAGAGCTTGCCTTCCCATCATCATCATAATTTAGCTGCCATTTTCTATGAAAATCAATTTTCAAAAATTTCATCAGTAGGTGTGATGTGTAGTAATAAATCCAAGAACTTGGGCCATCCAGTCTTAAAGATGAAGGCAGGCTAAGGGCTGGATGGGCAGCACGAAGGAGTGGACTAATTTGTTCCTCACAGAGGTAACTTATGCATTGGAGTCAACAGCTTTTCAATTCCTGCTACAGGAGTTACAGAAATTGTCCAAATACAATAGCTCAGCATACAAGAGTTACAGAAAATTACACTATTACCTTTTTTTTTTTCTTTTCTCCTTTAGAGAGAGGGAATCACTCCTGCCTATAGTGAACTCTTAGGCCATCCCTATGGTGAATAAAATTCCCTCTTTAGGGTTCCTAATTGCTCTTCCTGACCGGACTTTGTACCAAGACTTAAGGTCCATGCACTGCATGAGAGAAGAAACCAACATTGTAAGAGGACACCTCACAAATTTATGAGACTTACCTTCTTACTAAATGTCTTAGAAATGAGACAGCAGTGGTGAAGCATAGATTCTGACTCAAGATATCAATTACCATTTCCTACCCAGACACTTCATCCTTCCTTGTAGCTGTGGGCTTGTCAATACCAAGGGAACCATTACAGGCTGCTATTGCCAATGCTGATTCTCACAGGTTGTCCTTGTTTTGCTGATTCCTTTGGGATTTTCCTTTTCTAGAGTCATTTACTGAAGGCAGCAATAAAACATCTAAGTCCTGCTAATGACAGGCAAGAAGTTGCATTCCTTGACTATAGAAGTTCATTGAAAATGTAAAATAATTGAATTTATCCCCAGACACCAGCATATTTATTTTTCTGGCTGAGGACTGCTTTACCAGAACAGCAAGGAAACAAATTCTCATTATGCTGATGGAAGTCAGATTCTGTTTTCCTTGTAAGCCATGTGGAGCAGCTCCTTGGTAGATGCCATACGTTTTCATGATCACAGTGATTTGCTTTGGTTTACTTTCATTTACCTCCTAGAAATATGGGAGTCAGGGGAAATGGTAGGTGCTGATTTGTTTCTATTTGTTGATAGCTCTGTGTATTATTCAAATCCATGTATTTATTCCCAGATGAGAAATATCATTAAGGTATTGTTAATGCTGACAATATATCACTCTTTATAGTTAGGTGATTTTTATTTATTTATTATTATTTAAGAAGCCAGTACTTTGGAATATTATATGATTGGGAGACTCTTAGTTACATGTTGAAAATCACATTTGTCAGTAGGTTAACATAGTTGTGCACTTTTTGTCTCTGCAACAGAGAATCCTTTAGCTTTCCCACATAGTTTAAAATGTCTGCTGAGGACATGGATTGTACCAGGATATTCAGCCTGTTTGGTGGTGATCTTACTGGGGTGGTGGAGATGCAGAAATTCTAACTGTGTTTTCAGGGATCCAAAAGCAAAACCTACCTGGATGGACCAGAATTGCTTCCAGGTATAAACTGATATACATTGGCTCCACAAAGAATTCATTTGGGATTTCTTTAAAAAAAAAAATAAAAAATTTAAATACCAACAGAACACATTTATTTAATTACCTAAGCTTGAGCAACACACACATCTCAAGTCCATCTCAGCCCATTACTATAGTGTTTGAGCACTGGGCATTTATATCATTACAACAACCTTCGAGAAAGGGAAGACCTATTGCTCTTTTTACAGGTGAAAAACTGAGACAGAAAAAGTAACTGGGATCATGTTCATGGTCACCAACTGGAAAGGTTCAGCAGAACCCAGAGTGGAAGCCAGAATGCTGTTTTACCCATCTGAACAGCTGACCTTTCAAATACCCTTCAGATTAGGAGATACTCATACTCAGCTGCAAGTCGGAGCCCTGGGTTTCAAGCCAATCTGCAGCATGAAATTTCCTCATATTCAGGTTTTTATTACAGTTTGACCATTCCCTGTCCAAACCCTGTCAGTCTCAAGAGAAACCTCTATGCCTGAACACTCTCTCCTTGATTTTAAGTGAACACTTTGCCTGCCAGACATTGATCTTTGATCTGTATTTCCTTGCCAGCCCTTCAAAACAGTTGCTGTCACCATGGCATCTTATTTCCATATTGTGTCTGAGAGTGACAGCAATTATTTCCCACTGGAACTGACTTCAATGTCACTACACTGATTTATCAGCAAAGGTTACTATAAGGGAAAGTATCAGTCTTCCTTTTCCATTGGAGCAGGGAAATGCCAGACCTTAGCAGCACAGTGCCTTGGGGATGGCTGCTTTAGTTTTCCAGTGAAAGGCTCTGCTTGAGTCAAGCTTCCCATCCCCCATGCCTCCTTTGCCCTCCTCTCTTCCTAAAACACACACTGAGGTTTAGTATAAAGTTAATTCTATAACCCAGGGTTCTTTTTCTTTCTTTTTTTTTTAATGCTACTGACCTTCCATTTCCTTGTCAGTCGACACCAAGCAATTCCCCAGATGGAGAGAAAGATTTCCACTTTGAATATCCCTGAAACACATTTAGAGCCAAAGGCTTTATCATGGGAATAAAAGCACTGAGGTTCTCACAGCTGGGAAGATTTATACAGCTGAGTCTTACCAGCTTAAATGCCTACAGACAGAAACAGCTGAGCTATGTATTATTTCTTTTCCTCCAACTTGCAAGGGAGATGAAAAGTGCAGAGGCAGCCTGCAGATAGCTGTGACTGACAAGGGAGGGGCAGAGCTGTCTGTCCGTAGCTGCTACAGTGGCATTTTTATCAAATAATTTCAGCTCCAGAGGTGAGGGGGCCGGGGCTGACACGATTGACTGAGCCAAGAGGAGCTGCCCTTTCAGTTCGAGCGCTCCAGACAGTGCCAGGGAGTCTCAAGCATCAGGCAGGGCGGCAGGGAGCTGGCACCTGCCGGTGAGCCCCAGGGCAAAGGTGTTCAGCGGAAGATGCGCTGAGCTGAGTGCTCTGCACAGCAGAATTGCTGTTTGCAGCCTGTGTGAAAACAGAAGCCAAGATGTTTCTCCTCTTCTCACCATAACAGCAACAGTATTTTATTTTTTTTTAAGAGCGAGGGCAGATTTAAAGAGTTTAATCTGCCTCCCACGAAAGAGGCATTCAACGGCCATGCTTTGCCTGGAGAAAAATAGGGAGATTCCCAGAGGCTCAGCTTGCTGTCCGTCCACATGTGCTGGCCTGAGTGAAGCAACCTGCAGAGTCCTCTGAGGAGTCTAAACTGGTGCTGGCCAAAGGTGAGCAGAGCAGCCCTGAGAGTTCAGCAGCCATGACAACGTGAGCAGGTCTGTGCCTCTGAGCATCCCCTGCCTCTGACGTGGGGCTGTTGCCCTGCATGTGCACTGCCTCTGCTCTCAGTTGCCCTTTGGGTCACCTAAACCCTGGACCTGTGGGCTCCACTCTGTGCTGTACGTGACTTCATCACGTCTCTCACAGCCCTCAGCCACAATCTTATTATTCCACCATATTCAGGTGCCTTTCTGCCAAAGAGAGGGAAGAGTTATAAGAATGGGAAGAGCTCGGTCTATATGGGATTCTGTGTCTACCCCACAAAGATAAGAGGCCGTCGCAGTCCATGTAACCATGCCGTGTTCCTCCTCATTCCTGATTTTCCCACTCGGATAGCCTGTGGTCCAGCAGTGCACTGCTTCTCTCAAGTGCCCAGGAGTCTTGGCATCTAGAACCCCTTCAAGAACATGTTCACCCTGAGCCTCAGGCCATCTTTTCCTTATTATAAAATGGAAACTAAATTACTTACATCTTTAGAAATGCCAGTGAGCCTCTTTTAAAATGGTACGAATGGTCCATGTATTTGTAAATCTTTGGAGGGACAGAGCTGCATTTTCTAAATGCTACCAGTAAATCAGCATGGGAGGGGGGGAAAAAAGAATTCAACAAACCTGGATATTGACTAGAAATGTCTTTTAGCAATAGGGAAGAAAACAGAATATCCTAAAATTAAGGGTTCTGGAGAACAATTTAAAAGATTGTATTGTCAGTAATAATGTATCTAGAGACTGAAGTGTTCAGAAATAATCAGTGTCTGTGCTTGTCCAGCCTGAGGGACCTGATAGGGGGTCTAATTTACAAAACCAGTGAAAAATCTACCCTTTGAACACCAGATTCCTGTGAACACTCTAAAATCCCTCATTCTGCAAAACTTATGTCATCACGCTTGCCTGTCAATATTCAATTGTTGTATTATTCTTAACTGTAATTTTTCTTGGGATATGGATGTGGAACAAACGTGTAACAGCTGCTAGTCATGTTGCTTAACACAAGAGCCATCCCTCAGGGTCAAAACAAAAGTCCATTTACCTTAATAACCCTTTGCTCACAATGACTGTAAATAAGAAAAGAATGGGGTCAGTGGGACTAGACACCAGGTTCAAAGAGGTTTTCATCAATTTATTTATTGTGAATTTATATAGAGCATATAGATGCTTTATATTTGCCAGTATCCTTTTGGTAGCTCTCTGTTTAAATTTTGACTGCCCTTGAGCACTGGAGGGATGCTTTATTGGGAATTGCACTCAGCAGTTCCTGGATCTTTACCATGACTGAGTAAAGCTAAGGTAGAATCCATTACCACGCAGATATGATTTCTCTCAGTGCTATTTGACTCGTGTACTGGATCTGCCATTTTTCCCCCCATCATTCAGTCTTACAACATCTTCCTTTAACTTCCCAGTTGCTTCTAGATTTCATTACATTATTTCATTTGCAGGCTTTGCCACATAGCTCTTCACCTTCTTTTCCTACTGCCTTTTATGTCCTTTAAGAGCATAGATCTCTATGGATTTCCACTGTGAGCTTCCCTCAGTTGTATAAATTCAACATTTACTGCTAACTTTTCCTTTCCATCTTTTAAGTTGATTCAGACTGTGATGATGATTTATTCCTTTGTCCTGTGACAATTTTTTTTTTTAAGACTGCACTGAAGGGCCTCATGAAAAGCTTTTCTAAAAAAACTTTGTTATTTTAACTGAAGCGTCATTGCCTCCATACTTGACATCTCTGTCCTACACACACTGACTGATTCAGCTCCTCTTGTACTTTCTACCGATTTGCCAATGAATTATGTCAAAATTTATCCCTGAACCCTTTTTAAAGGTGACTCTCATATTTCCCATCTTTTCTAACTTTGACAACAAAGCTTATTTATGCAAAAGGAAGCATATTGCAGCTCAGCTCAGCAATTTCACAACTGAATTCCTGAAGCCTCGTGAATGAATGCTGTCAAGACCCAGAGTCTGGTTTCTTCTATTTCACTCAATTGCCCTAAAACTTCTTCCAGCAAAGCTTCAATATCAGACCATATTTTTTGCTAGCTTCACATTTAGCAAAATAACTCAAACATGAGATAACCTTTTCTGCACAAAGCAGCAGCACAGGGAATTATCTGCAATGGATATGTCTTCAAGTGCTCCCTCTGTTACTTGTTGGTAGCATCGAGATGTTTTGGAGGACTATATGGACTAACGCTAGTAAAAGCCACAGATTAATCCAGACTTATTTTTTGTTGCCATGTATATGTGATGGCTCAGAGAAGAGTGTTGCTCCTTCCTTCTTCCTCCCCATCATGACACCTGCCTAGTGTTTTCTCAGGTCCCCTCAAGCTCCAATGATCTCTATCTTCACCACAATGTCAAGCCCTGTCCTTGACCTTTCCTACAGTCACCAGGAGACAGATTTTACACCTCAGAGGTGCGGCCAGAGTGTAGATAACAGCCGGTTGCAATCCCAGTTTTAGAAATCAGCATGCTCCAAATTGTTATAGGCAGGAAAATGAGAGAAGCTGTCCTCTCACTCTAGTGTTTTCCAACAGAATCAAGGTAAATCCAATGGGGACCATAAGAGAGACAGTTTAGGGATGGAGAAGAAGCAGAGCCCTGTCTCACTGCAGCAACCTAGGCAGGGGAAAAGGATGACTCACTTTAGAGCTTGGGACCAGAAAAAGCCAATGGTATAGTGGAGAGGGAAGGAAAGGTACAGATTTATAATCCCTCCTTTGGGTAAAAAATTGGAAAACTCAACCCTGCTGTATGTTTTTCTGCATTTGTTTATCTCTGGTGAGTGACTGAACCTCCCAGTGCAACACAGCCTCACTCCTGAAAGTGTTACCCTCCCTCTTCAGAAATTCCAGCTCCAGACAGGCAAGATTTATTCCATGAAGAATACCTTCATGTAGGTGCCAGGTGTGTTTTTTTACACTGTTTGGAGACTTTTGCTGCCTTGCAAACTCCAGCTGCATATCCGTAGCTAGTCAAGCTTTGCTGATTTGTACCAGCACAGAGTCTAGCCTGAGACTGAAAAATTCCCTGTGTTAATCCTGTGTGAACACCAGTGTTCTCTCTGGCTCTGTGGATGCCCTTCCCTGTCTCTACAGGCACTAAATACAGAAGGCAGAAAAATGAGAAAACTGAACTAAAAAGAGGTATCACTGAAAAGCTTACTCCTGTAAAAAAAAATTAATAAAAATAATTTCAGAAACTTGCTGTCTCAGCTACAGATTTCAAAGGTAATAACACTTCTAATAATTATAAAATATGTGATTTCTATTAAGCATTTGCAAAGTTGTAAAGAGGACTGAATCAAGTCCTGGAAGCATTGGAAATTATATGGCGTCTTAGCTCATATTCATAGGATTTGGATACTGTAGCTTTGTTTATGAATAAGAAACAGTACTTATCATTATATGGTGTTAATAAATGATGCAGATGCAAGTCTTTAAGACATGAAAAAATTAACTTAATTCAACTTAAAAGATCACTAGCTGTTTATAATTGAGAATTTGCACGGGAAAAATACACAGCACTTGAATACTCTGGCACTTTGTGTCTATGGATGCAGCAGTAACTACATATACACACTCCATTGTTGTTTCTGTGTATGTGTGATACCTCATCTAAGAGTTTACTTTAATTGTAGAAATAATAGGGGTTCTCACTCAGGCTTTTTGCCTACCTCCCATTTCTCAAAGAAAAAAAATACCCTCCGGACTTAAATGACATTTTGTCTTACACTTCTGTTTAGGGAGTTGGGGTCAGGTGAGTGGAAGATGAAAGTAGTGACTTCAGGTTACCTGTCACTTCAAGAGGGATATTCCCTTACTTTGTAGTAAGATACAGTCATCAGAAGTTCTTGGGGTCTTCCAATACCTTCCCAAACCTTCAGGAGGGTGAGAAAACAAACTTTATCTTCCCTAGCAAAGAGCCCTCTGCAGTATGAAGGACCAGCAGGGTGAGAATGGAGGTCGAGACTAATGACTGCCTTGCAGTTTGGGAGGACACTGCAGTGTGATCACTCAGCGCCAAAAGTGGTTGCACCAGCTCTGCTGTAAGGGTATATTCTATAGGGGCTATGAGCAGGCCTCATGGTCACCCAGATCTCTGCTGAGATTTCTCAGATGGATATTGTCTGTTCTGGTGATGTTAATGTGAGAACCTCAAATATCACTCCTTAACATCACAGAGCTAGTGAGGATCACCCTTTTCTAGTCCGGAGCTAAACATTTCAGCAACAGTAGGATTACAGATAGGACAAGGAGTGGGAAAACATGCAGACATATTTTCTCAGACTAAGAATATAGGAAATATGTGCTTGTGAATTTATTTTATACTGAATTGTTGGCAGCGGCACATTTTGGTTTTAGTTAGTGCTGCAAGGGGATTCCCTCTGTATCCCTTATAGGGCTGAAGCTTAATGTTAAAGTATCTTGACTCCAGGACATAAGACAAAGAATGTCATTGTTTATTCTTTGATGTTCTAAAGCATCTTATTCTTCAGGGATCTCAACATGCTGTATACACATTAATTAAAGTCCATAGGACTCCTGAATCAGTTGCTATTATTCCCAGTTGATTGATGGAGAAGCTGAGATGAAGAGAGATTATACGGCACATTTTCTAATGTGGGAGTATGTGAAATTAGACCCACAAAATTCATGGCTCAGCAATTAAAGGGAAGCAATATGATATTTTTCACATATACTGAAAAACCTCTATGTTCCACTGAAACAACATAAAAAATTGTTCTTTGAGATCTCAGTGTCACAATACTCAGAAAACTGTTAGGATTTTTTAGATGAAGGAAAGCTAGTTTGCATGCCCATCTTCAGCAGATGCCTCTGTGGCATCAAGTTCAGGTCTAAATC
This sequence comes from Grallaria varia, assembly GCA_013396735.1. Classification (NCBI taxonomy): domain Eukaryota; kingdom Metazoa; phylum Chordata; class Aves; order Passeriformes; family Formicariidae; genus Grallaria; species Grallaria varia. The sequence continues at coordinate 557,658 of VWZG01011924.1, read as the reverse complement.
CAAATATCCCCAAGATTCATGGCTATTCGGATTTAATTTTTCAATTGAAGCTACTTATAAAGAAAGGCAACACCAAAAGCAATACAGACAAAGCTGAACCTGTGAACTAGAAGGTACTATCAGGCAAAGCATACACCCAAACCCACTACTACAAGAAGAATCAAAAATTACACTGCTGAGCACAGTAAACTGAGTCACGTATCTTCATATTTTATAATGGAAGAAATTAACTAGATAGATACTGGTCTTACTCCACCTGCAATACCTAATTATTTTTAAAAGCCTCAGTGAAAATTGCTGATCAATTTTTGTCTTTTTGTTTTTACACAGGAAGAAATTTTCTTAAATGAGTAAGATACATGTTTCTCAAAGGCAGATTTAATCCTGCTCTTTGAAGAAACTTTAGGCTTTCGGATCTCCATCTTCCTCTTCATCAGACATAGGCACAATTGCAACTTCCTTCTTTTTCTCTGGTTTCCTGCTCAAATGAAAGAGATACCTGGCTGCTCGATCACAGTGTTTCTCAGATCATTTGAAAACAAGAGGTTTGAAATAAACTCTAGTTGTTATCTTTTGCTTTCTCATTGGGCTCCTGCACTGCTGCCCTGGGCCTGCAGCATCCCAGACCAGGGCCCTGGAATCTTCCTGGAGCCCTGGCTTGATCTGGGGCTTTCCAAGGGAACTGTGTCAACGCAGGGTGGAATGGTTCCAGCTCCCAAGACAAGGTTTCACAAGTTTTGCCCACTAAGTCTGGGAAGATGTAATGGCCCCACTCCCACAACAAGCTGTGTGGTACAGACAATCAGCCAGGGGATCCCTACGTGCAGCCAGGGGATTTTGGTGGCTCAGACGTAGCAGAATTGGAGTTCTGGCTGGCTGCTTTCTGCTGTAAAAGCATTGCTTCCACTGGATAATTTAGAATTTAAACTGGCACAGAGAAACATTTAGAATCTGAAGAGAAACCTGACTCATATTTACAATTGCTATTGCAGTCAGCTGAACAAATAAAAAAAAAAAAATCTGTTTAAGCTTAATAAACAGGATGTATCTTGTTAAGCCTTAAAAAAATACCTAAGCAAGCCAGTCTTTTGAATTCTATTTCTGTCTTAGCTACTGTCTTACTCTGTGACCTTGGCATGCAATTTCCCTCCCTTGTCTTTTTGTTCTGCCTCCCACTACTTTTCTGTCTTGCCTGTTTATGTTTTCTTTTGCACTCAGTATTCCAGTTTATTTGTTCTGTCCATTGAATCCATTCTATTATTCAGGGAGGATTGTACTCTAAAGTATTCTGTCATCCAAAATATTCCCTAGAATATCAAAATTGAAGGTAATGGAAAGTAAATAAACATTCACAAACCATTATTTCCACATGGACCTAGAACCTTATTATACCTGGCTGCCTGACAAGTCTGTCAGTCAGTAACACTTATTTTTCCTCACAGCTGGCTGTGCCACAATGCTCCTCTGAGGCAATTTTTCCGAATCCTAAACAGATGTATATCCTCTGCAGTGCCTGGTACTGACATTAAAGTTTCACTTTTAAAACGAGCAGAAGGTCCTCAGATGATCCCAGCCTGCATCCTGCCTGCAGCAGTCTGGGGTATCTGCGCTTGTAAAGGCAGAAAACCCAGCACATGACAGAGGGTCACTTAAATGTTGCTTCTGTAGGACACTTGAGTCTGAAATGTTACCTCTGCAGCTCAGACTTTCCACCTCTGATACTTCGTGATTCACAGTCCAAAGCTGTTTCCTAAACATGTACTACTGAGTTATCAGGCTGAGTACCACGGAAATGATTCACTTTCCCCTTTTGAAAAGCAGCTGCCCTGTATGGGGGAGGAGGAGGTCGTGGCTGCCTTTTGCATTGTTCAGTGCTCAGACACAGAGAGATCTGCAGTCAACTCTCTTCAGCCTGACAGTTTTAGGGTCAGGTCCTGAGCACCAGGATATTCCTACTCACCATCCCTGTGGCAGTACCAGTGGGCAGAAAAAAAAAAAAAAAAGGAAGGCTATATTCAAAAGGCCAGAAACAAAGAGAGAATGAGAGATGTTGGCCCTGTGACTTAGACATGAGTACTTCTTGGGCAAAAATGGTGTATTCTGGTCTGTGTTGCCAAAACAGCTCGAATGTGGTGCAGAAATCGATGTTAGACATAATTCATAAAGAGAGCTGAATTCTCTCCCTTTCCTTAAAGGATTTTCAACTGCTAAAGCATAAAATATGTTTTTACAATTATTTCTAGGGGGGTTTTTTTGTTTGTTTGTTTGTTTGTTTGTTTTTTAATAGACGGTACTGAAATTAAAACTTGTGTTTCAGTCCAAACACCAGGTTTTCAATATATGCTCTTCAACATCTTCATAAATAACTGGGACATAAGATTGGAAGGGGTACTAAACACGTTTTCAGGTGACGCAAAACTGAGGGGAGGTGTTGACTCCCTCAAAGGCAAGGAGGCCCTGCAGAGAGACCTTGGCAAATTAGAGGGCTGGGCAAGCACCAACCATAGGAAGTTCAACAAGGGGAAGTGCCAGATTCTGCACCTGGGATGGGGTAACGCTGGATGTTTGTACAGACTGGGGAATGAGGTGCTGGAAAGCAGTGCCGTGGAAAGGGACCTGGGGGGTCCTGGTCGATGGCAGGTTGAGTCTGAGTCAGCAGTGCCCTGGCAGCCAGGAGGGACAGCCATATCCTGAAGGGAAACAGGAAAGCATCACCAGCCGGGCAAGGGAGGGGATTGTCCCGCTCTGCTCTGCATTGGGGCAGCCTCACCTGGAATACTGCATGTAGTTTTGGGCACTGCAACGTAAGAAAGATACTAAGCCATTAGAGAGTGTCCAAAGGAGGCAACAAAGATGACAAAGGGCCTTGAGGAGAAGCTGTATGAGAAATAGCTGAGGTCACTCGATCTGTTCAGCTTGGAGAAGTGGAGACTGAGGGAAGATCTCATTATAGTCTACAACTTCCTGGTGAGGGGCAGAGGAGGGGCAGGCACTGATCTCTTCTCTGTGGTGTCCAATGCCAGAACCTGAGGGAATGGCCTGAAGTTGTGTCAGGGAAGGTTTAGGTTGGATATTCGAAAAAGGTTCTTCACCCAGAGGATGACTGGGCACTGGAACAGGCTCCCCAAGGAAGTGGTCACAGCACCAAGCCCGGCAGAACTCAAAAAGTGTTTGGACAATGCTCTTGGTCAAATGATGTGTGACCTGGGGATGGTCCTGTTCAGGGCTAAGAGTTAGACTTGATGATTCCTGTGGATATCTACCAATGAAAACTGCATCCACCACCAACTAATTAATTATTTAAATATGCTATAGGTTTGTCCACAGCTCCAGTGGAAGATCTGCAAACCAATAACATTTGCCCTTGTCTATCGCCATAGAGGGACGTCAGAAATCTAACCATCTAGTGTAAGATGTTACTCTATTAGCTTATCTTATCAAATATTTTCACATGCAGAAGGCTAAAGTCTGTAATATTTTATATAATGGAGCAGTACTTTACAGGAAAGGTTTAGAGTTCAACATATAGGACACCTCTAGCTCTCAACTCAGTGACATGATTTACATTAATCCAGCACGACACAGATGTAGATCATCACAGCTACAATGATAAAATTGAGGATTAAATTGTCTGAAGTAAAACTGGAGAGAAGGAGAGAAGCAATACCAAAAAGCAAGTCTGGAAAGAGGGCTCAGGGAGACCATACTGCATTCTGCAGCTCCCTGAAGGGAGGGTGTAGCCAGGTGGGAGTCGGTCCCTTCTCCCCAAGGAACAAGTGATAGGACGAGAGGATATGGCCTCAAACTGTATCAGGGGAGGCTTATATTGGATATTAGGGAAAATTTCTTCTGAGGGACATGATTTAGTGGTGGATATGGTAGTGCTGAGTTAATGGTTTGACCTGATGATACTATGGGTTTTTCCCAGCCTAAATGATTCTGTGATTCTGTGACTCTATGATTCTAACCATGGCAAATTACATCGGCTGCGGGTGTACCTCTGTATTGCTTTCCTGTACCTTGTAACCTGCGTTCCTGAAAATTCTTGCAAATGCACTGGTTAGGCTGGTGAGATGGATGTGCTGATAGCTGTGTTAGTTCCTGCCCTATGGATCCCAACTGGAGGTTCAACAACTTGCTAATGACCTGTCTTAGCAGCAGCCTTCCTGAAAAGATGAAGAAATCTCCCCGTATTTGCTGTGCTAAGCTTTGTGTTGGCAAACACTTGTTAACATATGTCACCAGCTCTGAAAAGACATGGTTTATTTTTATGTTAATTACTGCAACACTTTGGGAAAAATATTTGTTGATACAAAAGCTGTGTAAATAGTCAAGTGATGAGAGCTGTCGCCATTCAAAAACTAATGAATGCTAGCCAGTAAGAATCAAGAGAATCTACAATATGAAGGGTCTCTTCTTGCTTATGGCTTGGTCCAGTCCTACAGAGATCTCCACTGATTTCACAGAATCACAGAATTGTTAGAGTTGGAAGGGACCTCTGGAGACCATCCAGTCCAACCTCCTTGCTAAGGCCGGGTCACCTAGAGCAGATGACACAGGAATGTGTCCAGGTGGGTTTTGAATGCTTCCAGAGAGAGAGATTCCAGACCTCCCTGGGCAGCCTGTTCCAGTGCTCTGTCACCCTCAATGTAAAGAGGTTTTTCCTCATGCTGCAGTGGAATATTTTTGTGTTTCATTTCATGGCAATTGCTCCTTGTCCTGTTCCTGGGCACCACTGAAAAGTCTGGCACCATCCTCTTGGCACACACCTTTGAGATATTTAATGAGACCTCCTCTCAGTCTTCCCTTCTCTAAACTATACAGGCCCAGTTTCTCCTCACAACAGAGATGCTCCAGACCCCTCAGCGTCTTTGTATCCCTGCTCGGCCCTCTCCAGTAGCTCTTTGGCTTTCTTGTACTGAAGAACCAAGAGCTGGACACAGCACTCCACATGTGACCTCACTAGGGCTGGATAGATGGGGAAGGTCACTTCCCTTGATCTGTTGGCCGCACTGCCTGATGCACCCCAAGGATACCGTTGTCCCTCTTGGCTGCAAGGGCACACTGCTGGCTCACGGTCAGCTTGTCATCCCAGGTCCCTCTCTGCAAAGTTTCTCTCTAGTAGGTCAGCTCCCAACCTGCCTGGTACTTGGGGTTTTTCTTTCCCCGGTGAAGGACCCTACACTCGCCCTTGTTGAACCTCATTAGGTTTCTTTCTGCCCATCCCTCCAGTTTACCAAGGTCCCGCTGAATGGCAGCACAGTCTTCAGGTGTATCAGCCACTGCCTCCCGTTTCACATCATCAGCAAACTCACTGAGGGTGCATTCAATCCCTTTGTCCAGGTCATTGATACACACATTGAATAAGGTTGGACCCAGTATTGATCCCTGGAGAACGCCATTGACTACAGGCTTCCAATTGCATTTTTCTCTGCTGATCATGACCCTCTAAGTTCTGCCATTCAGCCAGCTCTTGATCCACCTCACTGCCCATTCATCTAACCACATTTCCTGAGCTTGTCTACAAGGATGTTACGGGAGACAATGTCAAAACCCTTGCTGCAGTCAAGGTAGACAACATTTCTTACAATGTCTCAAGACAATTTCTGTGAGCTGTGAGTCAGACGTTGACTGTTCCTCATGCAAACATTCAGAAAATCATGCACTCCGTTCCTTGAATTGCTGCCCTGCTTCGAGACACTGCAGTACGTTTGAACTCAGAAGACAGAGGTCACTTCTGGGTGACAGCAGGGAGCAGAGGGTGTGTAACAGCTACTGAAAACAACATCTGTGGTAGAACATCTCATCCTTCCTCAGACCCAGGGTCTCATCTGGACATGGGGAGTGGCTGGTTTGAAAGTGTTATGCCTACTGTGAAACACAAGCCCAGGGCCTTCGCTGATATGATCATTAACAGTACCTCAACAACATTTGGAAGAAAAATATGGCATTTCTCTGTCTAGGAAAGTCTCTGGGCAGTGTGGAATTTGCTGCTCTGAAGTCTCCTTCTTAGCCGCTGATAGGAACTTCTCCCTTCAGATGAGCCACATCCCACAGTTCTTGCATAAAGCTGGATAATGCCGTATCAGACTCTACACAGCCAAATTTTTATGTCATGAAGTACTTCACAGTGAAAATTTTTCTGTCAATGTATTGAATTTTCATAGCATTGTTATTAGCAATACTATTTACCTTGAGGGCAAGCAACAAAAGAAACAATTCTCTGGGATCCACTCCGCTCTTACAAACACCAGGTTGTTTATAAAATAGTTTACGAACTCCTGGTTTTGTATGTGAGTAGTATTACAGAGCTGTGATGATCAAAAACAAGGCATGCATTTTTTTCTGCACTGATGGCCCAGAAGCTGCTGAGCACCACACCCTTTCCACTCGTGGGCAGAAATTTGCTTGTCTTGCAACTTATGATGTTTTCCGGTTCTTCAAAACTATGAAACTATTGACACCTGAGAATCCCAGAGATTACCAGCTACCAAAAATACCTATTTTACTACGTGCTGTATTCACATGAGAGATTAGAGTAAAATGTGGGCAAGATAAGAAATAAGAAATAACAATACGATCTCTAATAGGTATCTCCTATATCTGTGTATGTGATGAAATGGAGATGTCTAGACAACATGAATGAGAAAAAGATCACATGATACAGTCTGATAAATATTTTGAGTTATCAATTATGGTCATTCTGTCTTCTAGAGAAAATATAAAAGGAGGTGGGGGAGATGAAGGGACATAGGCTGATTTTGCGCAGTCCCTGTACCCACTTGTCTATCCATTCTCAGTAAAAGCAATATAAAGGTTGGTATTAAGTATTCCTTTTAGGTCAGAGACAGAATGGCTCAGATGTTCTGGAGGAGACTTTGTTGCTCCACTGAGCTCAATTTAAGGACAGAAAAGTAGACAGGTCAAGGATGATATGTTTAGCTTAATTCCCTCAAAAAGAATCAAAAGCTCAGTAGCTTGTGTTTTTATGGCAGTGATTGCTGTGCAACAGTTAAACCATTTTAAACCAAAACCACTAGTAAATTAAAATAGTAAACTTTGTCATTAAGAAGTTGTTTGTTCCTCGTAACAGCAAATGATCCTGTGAATATAAAGGTGGTTATGGATTTTCGTTTAAATTATTGCTGCAATCTTATAAGAGATCTTGCAGTGCCTGTGTGTGGGAAGTGGGAGGGTTAAGTGCACAATTCACAGTGAAAAAATAGGAAACTAAAGTTTTGAAACCCTGAGAGAGGAAAGGTGACTGGATTTGGAAATATATTTAACATTCAGATCAACACCATAGACAAGAAAAATAAGCTACTGAGTTCTGGAAGTGTCAGTCAGAGAAGGACTCTGCCTTGGTGTGGTTTAGCCTCTGATTGTTATCCGTGCAGTTTAAACAGGGGAAAATCCTATATTCATCAGCAAAACTATCCTATGACCGTCACAATATTCTCAGAAGTCACAGAAACACAGAGGAAACCACACAGGTTAAATAGACAAGTTGCTAAAGTGTTGATATTCTTGGCTCCACCCAAAAAAAGGGCTTTTTCTGATGATATTCACAGCTTACCCCACATCCTGTTTTAAAACAGAGCACCTGCGCAAAATAAGAGGTTTTATTTTTAACCAACTAGCTCTAATTAACCTATTACTGCCATTATTTCTGCCACCTGCAGTACCTTGGTGATTGCCTAAAAGAGCATCCAGCAGTGAGCAAAGCTTCAGGTGACTGTGTGTCAGGTGTTTGAGATCCGTGGGTTTTCCGGGTTTGGTTCTGCTCTTAGTGTGGCTCGTACAGCTGTTGCATGATGCTCTCCTGTTTTCAGGAGTAGCCCTTTCCACATCTCCTGTTCTGGCAATGGACCATATATGGCATCACATCTCATTACAGCGGCTTATTTTCCTTCTAGGAAAGTAGAGGGTAATAAAAGCCTTGTAGCTCTGTGTACAACTTCATAATATGCCCCCTTCTAGCAGCTGTCGATAGCTGAAAGATGAAGAGACACCGAAGAAGATGAAAACTACAACTGCTGGATACAGTTTCCACACACATTCCGTTGCCCCCGAGAAAGCAATGATTTTTTTTTTGACTGGTCAAAAAACTCTCCAGGATCTCACATTCACATGGTGCCCAGAAGTCTCCCTTGGAGAGATTAAAGGGCCAGGCTCTATAGGGTCCCACATGCCAAATTCATTTGTCAAGAGTAGCCTCTATCATTTCCACATGGGTCATTTCTCACAATTTTTTACATTAACATCCAAGTAACACCTTCCTCCAGTCTGCCCCCCTCCCCGTTCCTGAGTTGAGATTGGCAGAGCAAAGCTTCACACCAGCATTACACGGTGAAATTTTCTCTTTTTTTTTACCTGCTAGTACTTAGTTTCTGATCATCCTCGAGGAGAAATAACTAGGTAAAAGACATTGTACTTCAGCTTTCTTCTTACTCTAGACTGTCTCTGGTGAATCATCACCATCAAGGGTTCCATCAAGACTTGTGTATCTGGAGCTGAACTTCTTTGGCAGATTCAAAGCAGAAGGCTGTCTGTCTGTGAGGTGAGAGGTGTTTGGAGAAATATCAGCACAGCACCTGTGGGAGTGCTGGTGCCCCCATGCAGTGGTGCTTAGGCTGGATATGAAAGCTCTGGGAGCGAGGACAGGGGACTCTGCAGCTATTTATTTTCTTATTTCTGTAATAATACACCTCCCTGGCTTGCTTCACAAGACTCTTTTGTCCCTCAGAAGTCCCAGAGTGTTTCTACTTCATGTTTGTCCACATTTGGTGTTTGAGGAATAGTGGGAAGAGAACATGTGTGGGCTCACGTGCAGAAACAGCTTTTTTACGGTAGCTCTTTCACAAGGAAGGTGGCCTTGGTCATCAAATGAACCTGAGTGAACAGCACTGAAGTGAGACTGCTGGTCAATTATGAAAACGCAACGGAGTGTAGGGGAAGAGCAAGGGGATGTGAAAAACTGAACTGCATTTACCATAAAGCTGAGGTTTTTTCAGCTGATCGGGATGTTAAACAAAGTTACTTCCTCACCCAAAATGAGGACACACCCAGAGTGAGAACAAAACAAACTTGTTTTGATTATTTCTCTCTTCCTTTCACTTTTCAGACACTCCAGCCCGCCTCACTGCCCAAGTTAGGGTTGTTGTGTCCTTGTCTGGAGAGACAGGACTTATTTTTGGCAGCTGTTTCTACTATCTGGCTGGCTTCATAAGGAGCAAAGATGCTATCACCAAACTGCAATAAGATCTCTGCTTCAGTTCCCTCACGTTACAAGGTGGCAGTATACAGGGCTCTTAGTTTTCTTTTCTTTCTTTTTTTTTTTTTTATTGGCAGAGTCATTATTTATATGAAACCAACCTTATTTTAAGCTTGCTCAGTGAAAGGCACAGGAACAAACATCAGGTGATGCCCTACAATGACCTTTATAGTTACTATTGTATAACTATGTCCTGAAAATATTTTTTTGGCAAATGTCCTTTTCTCTCCTCAGACCAGAACTGCTTTCCTTAGATAATTTGGAAGCGGATTGTGCCCAGTCTCACACAAGGCTGGAGAAGAAATTTTTGAGGAGCCTTTCCTCCTTTGTGCCCTTGGGCATAGTCTGGAGTAATCTGACACCTGGAAACAGATGATCAAATTTGCCCAGAGGATCTGGATTCTCAACTCCACCTCATGTGTTAGATACTTTTGAAAATGTCACTAGAATCTGTATTGCTTAATCCATGGGGCATACGTTGTGCCCTGCAGACATTGCATTGCACACCTGGGAGAAAGTCATTGGACCGTTTTAGTCAAATGAGACCACAGACCAAGGATGCATGAGTGAAGGTCTCCTGCTGACCCTGAGCCTTAAAAGTATTTCTGTGGGCTATTTTGAAAGATTTTGGAACATTTAGAAGATTTACTATCATCTATAGTCTGTGCATAATAACAAGGAATAACACTTTAAAATGTTCAACTCTTACTTCTAGGATTGATTTAATTGATCAACATTCTGTATAAGCGCCTTGTACTGACCACTCTGACTTTCAGAAGAAGGCAAAGCTTAGCAAAGCTTCTACTATCATCTGTTAGAATATGGAAGATTGATTCTCTGCTTTATATTTAGTTTGTGTTTTCGCATCAAAGAAAAATGAAGAGGCAGGTTGTTCCATTTAAACAAAGTTTATCAGGTAGGCTGCAGGCCTAATTGGGGTTTTCCCTTGACTTGAGTTATTCTTCCCACTGTGTCGACACGGAACATAAGATTTATGCAGAACCTAAGATTTGTATATACATTGTCTTACCCTTGATTTTTCTGTAATTCCTTCCCCTTATTCTCTCAACACAATGATTTTTAAAGAGTTTTATTGTAGGAGTAGAATTAAAGTCGGTATAGCAGGATGAACTAAACCAGAACATTTCTTTGTGGCACATTGCAGAACTATTCCCTAATGGAAAACAGATGTTTTTTTTCTCCCCAACTATATGAAGTTCCCACTTTTCTCCCTGTGGGACACAAGCTACTGGCTTTCAATATCATTAGTCATCCCTCCAACATAAGTGCTTGAAGAACAAGATGCCTATAGGATTGCACTCTCAATCAAATTCTTACAGCTCGCTCACATTGTCTTTTCTCTTGTGAACCTTGCAGGTATGCAAAATGTGAGGGTCTGCACTGGTGCAGGTTCGCCTGACACTTGCGTAGTTTTTACCCGCACTTGCAAATGGCAAAATCCTGAAGGACCTCTCATGCCTTGTTCAGGATTCAGCACTTGTAAATCCTGAGCTTAACCCAAACTGAAAATCGTATAGGCCAGATTCCTAGCTGTATGACATTGATATCTGTTTATTGACTCCTGCAGAGAAGTGCTGCTCTCCATCAGTTGAGGGTATGTGCGTGGCTGTGAAGGTTTGAGGGTGCCCGTCTGCTCGGCAGCCAGCAAGGGCTGTTCTCGTCAGCAGTCCTGCCTACAATATTTGAATTTTGACCCATCCATCAGTGTCCCCAGGGCGATAAGTCTGACAGAGGAGAGAGTCAGTGGCTGCAGACTGTTTGTTTTAATATAGTTTTGTTTTCTTTGCATGGCTCTTTTTGAGATATTTAGAGTTTAAATTACCTCTCATCTTCCAGGTCAGCCATGAGTGATAGAAGAGTTCCAGTAAAGCAAAGAGAAAAAGATTATATGATGACTTCCTTCTCCAGGCTTGCAGGGAGTAAAAAATTAAGGTTTTAACTTCCAGACCTGCTTACAGGATGCTCATAATTTTTACAAACCACAAGTTTTGACTACCCTTCTAGTTTCCCCTTCTACCCAGAAAAAAAAAGATGAACATTAAAGCAAAGCTGAAGAATGTAATCAAAATGGGATTTATGTTCTGAGATGTCTTTAAATGTCCTTGTAGTATTTAAATAAAGTTGAAATTATCTTTGTTATTTGTGCCAAGCTGTATCATTTCTTTGGAATATCCTGTCCTATGAAATGGGAAGTGGTTTTCCAGACTTCCTTATATAGGGCCTCTGTTTAAAATAGTTGGGGTATTTTTTTTCCAATTTAACAGTGATAAGAGAATCTAGACTCTGTTTACATTCTTCAGCTCTCTGCCTTTTTATCTTCAATTGAAGCTCTGTTTTTCTTTGAAAGGTAAAAATGTCATCCTTAGATGAAAATAGCATTGTGCTAAGACATCTGATCAGACAATATTTTACTGCCAGTAAATCAAGAGAAAGTATGAACTCTGCACTTGGCAAAAAAAGGATTCGTGGCTCACAAGCTGCAGCTGAAGAAAATCTTACCATAGCAAAGTAGGAGCAACTGAAACGAGCAGGGGTTTTGGCAGAAAATCAGGATGCTGCACAGTGAGCAGTGGGCTCCTATCTCTCCGGACTAGATGAAAAGAAGGGCAAAGCAGGAGAGGAGTGCAGAAGTGGGGTAAACACCTTCAGGGGACAAGAAGTGGGACATGGTATTTCCTCATGTGCAGCATAAAGCATTTTTATTAGCCTAGCCTAATTATTTCAGGTTTGGGAAATGAACAGGGATATAATAATTACAAAGGGAGATTTTCACCTGGAGCTGCTTCTTTAGGAAGCAAAGATGTCAATTGATTGCAAGACCCACATGGAGAATCTTCTCACTGGAGGAGAGCTCTGAAATTACATAGAGCCAGCGGAGCTCTGACATCAACAGAAAATTCACTACCTAACCTGCTTCTAGTCCCCTGCAGGAATAGCATCCTTACAGCAAGTAGGTTATAGCAGCTGCCAAAGCCACATCTAGAGCCTTGGATTCTATAAGCAAAGTCCTGATTGACTTCTCACAGCTCCTCTGCATCAAATGCATCCCAGGAATGAGCTTGGTTTGAAGGTCTCATGAGGCAGAGAGCAGAGTGTCTCATACAGCTATGACAGTAGGAGCTGTTCAGGCAGCAGCAAATTCTATTTATTTTACCAGAAATAAGCAGGGTGAAATGAAAGCACCTCATTTCTGCAGCACAGTTATATGCAGAAAATGTCTGAGATGAGGAGAAAGAAACCAAATGTTTAACTATGAATCAAAATTTGCAGGGCCAGAGATTAATGGAGATAACACAGAGGACAGACTAAGGAGAAGTATCAAGAGGTGCTATGGCCATGGATCAGAGACAGCACTGTGAGCGTGTATACATGCGTGTGTGGTAATTAATTTGAAAAGGGACTATCAACCTTCTGCACAAGGACCCGCACAGAAAGAATTGGCAAGTGAAGAATATAAGAGAAATAAGAATGGCAGATTATTCAGAGAGAGAAGTCGAAAGTCTTGAGCCCACTCAGCAATGGGAATTGGAAACATAGGAAAAATGGAAGAAGTGACTTGGAAAAAGAAAAGATAAGCACTAAATAAGGAAGACTGTGGTATATGACCACCAGATTATGGTTCCATTCACGCATATTATTTCTCAGGACATTCTTCCTTGCTGTCAGCTGGACAGAATCACAGGGGATTTTAGACCACCAGGATGGGGGAAACATATGGGAGACGACACAAGAATAGAGCAGATGAGACTTGAGTCCAGTTGTCCAAATCACTGTTGTCACTTCACAAAAGCACTGAAAAAACTAAACATGTAGGGCAGGTAACCAAGTCAGTGTCACGTGTATTTGTCAAATACAGGATGGCATCACAATTTTCAAGCTTGTATGTCACAGACTCAGAATAGTTCAGCTACTGGGATTGATCTTATGTCTCAAAACAGTGAACAATAGAACGGAAAATTGTGTAGGAAAAGGAGTGGAAGATATGTCATGTTACTTTTAGAATTAATATTTCCATGTTCTTGGGGCGTGAAGGAGAAAAGAAAACTGCAGTAGGTTCACAGTGAAGGGAAAGTAAGGTTTTACTTTTTTTTTTCCATTCTTTCAGAAGAATAATGACTGTTAGAAAAGCCAAAGATGAGCTGTTCCCTTGAAAAATTAGAAGGAAGATAAAGTAAATTTCTCTTTTTCTTCCTTTCCCCCGTTCCTTTTGGACCCAGTTGAAGGGATTTCACATATGGAAGCATGAAGGAGAGCCATGAAGTCTCTGCTGCTGAGACACTCTGCCTTCTACTAAGCACTTTTGCAGCACAGCAGAGTAATTTTACTCTGAGTTCAAAACTGAGGCATCAAGGAAGAGTTTTACTGGCCATCACACTTGATCTGGGTTCAAGGAACTGGGGAAAAATGCTATGGTATAATTTGGACCCTGTGCATCATGAACTGACTTATCGCCATTAAAGGGATGCAAAATACCAAAAATTTCCACTGTATTTAGTAACAAAGATAAGAATGCAATTATTTATTTGCACCTCTCTGATGCAGTGGGTTTTTGAGAGAGGGGACCAACTTGCTTAATTCCATTCCCAGTTCAATCCTGAACGAGCATGTTGTGAGTTTAGCCATGTGGAGTCACAAGGAACCTTATGAGTACATAAAAACCAGGATATTTATTACCTTCTGGCTAATACACACACATGGCTTGTTCTGAAGCTGTAGAAGTCTAAATATGGAAGTGATAGTGGAATGAATAAGAAAAAAGAGGCAGGTTTTTCCACTTTGAGAGGACCTGGACAAAACTCTACATAGGAGTTGGTGACTTGAGATGGATACTGTGGGAGAAAGTTGCAGCTGTGGAGGGATATGGACTGGTCCCTTACTGCAGGCAGTTTCACTGAGGAGGTGAAATCCAATCCTCACCTGGTTTTAGGACAGCAAAACACAAGGGCGGAACACTTCTATTATTCCCATGTAATCTAGGAGGTGGGTCTGCTGAAATGCCAGCTAGAAACTGCAAGTTCCAGCCCCGGGTATTTCCCTGGTTTTATGACATTTATTAAAATAAGGTTTTGTTTTCCTCCATGTTAGAACCAAGTTCAATCACAGATGAACTGGGAGTTGGGTAGTTTCTCCTCACTGGTCTCTTATCTGTGTCAAAACCAACTCTCCTCTACTTTACTCGCAGGCATATGTTGAATGCCAGCTTGAGTGAGTTTGTGTCCTGTATTAATGTGGGGTTCTAGGTTATAACCAGTCTTCATTAAGCAATAGACAAAAATCCCAAAAGAAAATATTTCCCTTGGGATGGGGTTGGGAGTGATGCACAGCTCTTAAAGCCTGAGATTCAACAGCAGTAAGTTTTTTTCAAGAACTCTGAAAAAAAAAAAGTAGATTGCCTCAGATCATACAAGAAAATAGCCTTAGCTCTGTGGACAATGTATCAATTTTCAGTATCAGCGCAGCAGTTCTAGCACCATGATGAAGTTTGCCCTGACATCAGGAGTTTGCAAGCTACAGAATAGCAAGGTTCAGACTATTCCCAAGGGAATATACTAATTCCAGGTTGGATCTGGACTTTCATATTTGGCATTTCACCCTTTCTTCTCAGCCATCCCACAAAATCACCTCAGCCACGTATAGCAAGAGATGCAACTCAGAGTCTGGATTTAGTTCTTAACAGTCTGTTGTCCTGCTTTCTTTGCTGTGAGGACACCAGCTACATCAGTTAAGCTCTGACTGTCCCTCAGAACCATCCCACCTCTCCTGGCATTTCCAAGAGAATAGGCACATTTATCTCTCAGTTTGAGAAGCAGCACAGTCACAAGAAATCCTAAGGGTACACATGTGAGCACCCTGCTGGCAGACACAGTGCTGTAGTTCCCACTGCAGCTATACAGATCTGAAGGGGTCAGGATGGCTGTCGCATTTCAGGAGTACAAATACCCCCAGAGGCAGCGGCTGTATTTTAAGATGAGAAAGAAGGTCGACAAGATTTTGTTTTCCAGCTCTGCCTTTCAATACAAACAAAGTCCTAGTCCTGTGGTCCAGAGACAGTGACCAGAGAAATGGATCTGTCCTGTGCCTAAATCGGTGCAAAGAAAGAGGAGGCCCTGAATGGAGACATGTCATTTAAAAATTGTCTTCATGATCTGCAAGATGAGAAATAGCAGATAAGGTAGCAGCAAAACTGCAGAAGACCGAGACAGACTTCACCTAGCCCAGGGTCATGACTCTCATGTTCACCACTGGAGAACATTATAGGAAAGGATGTAAGGAATTTGGTTACTAGGCAAGGTGACCCTTCCCTGACAGTCAACAACTCGAGATTTTTCTCCCAATAATCGTCTTTAATGACCCACACTGGGCCTCTCCTTTGTGCATCTGCCAAATCTTCTCAACCTTGTCAATGCATTATGCTCCACTTACACAATTGTGTTACGTGTTATGCAATAAATAAAATAAATAAATTTCTTTTGTCTAGTTAAATTTGCTGCCTGATCAATTTAGGAGGTGCCATCTAGGTATGAAAAGGTATTCTTTATGTTAGAAAAAACACAATAGCTGTGTTCTATTTCAGCTAGATAAGCAGCCACTATGCAGGCTGGCATGATTTCAGAGGCATGCATTAGTTAGTTAATCACTGATGCGAATGCCAAAGGCTTCACTTTAAAATGTTAGTCTTTTACTTCTTACATTCTCTTACCTTTCTGAGACAAACTGGTTGTTTCCTCACCATAGCTGTAATCTCTGAAAGTGGCTACCAGGCCTCAGAGACTGATAAATACAAGCCCTTTTGAGTTGTATGTGATGGACTTTTTCTCTTACTCCGTTTTTCCTCACACAGTTAAAATATAGTAACTCCGTGTATTTTCCTTCTAGGCATATTTATTTTATCTGTAACAGGAGGTTAAGCAAAACTTGGTTTGTCTAGACTACCACTGCTTCAAAGACTCAATGACAGCAGAACAGAAAAGCCTTATCTTATTTGCCTTTGCCAGTAAAGAGTGTGTGTATCATGCTAGCTGGTGCTTTTATGCAAGTCTTGGGATCATTTACACAGCAATCAGAAAACGTGTCTCTTTCCAAACAGTTTCTCAATGTGATTACATATCCTAACCATTATTTGTGTTCCTTTTAGGACTCTTTTAGGTTAGACCAGATGCTACATTTGGATGGATTTCACTGGAACTGGGTGACTTCTGAGACTTCAGGAATCTTTTGGGAATAAGTCTACAGCTGCTGCGTCCTGTCTTTACTGTACTCCACAGGGACAGTGTGACAGCACTCCTGTTGATCAGTCTCCGAGGAATGGAAGAGCAAATCTCCACTGGTAAATGTTAAATATCTACCATGAGAGCTATAGGATTTATTAATTTCCTTTCAATATTAGGCTTACAGTGAAATCCACAAAATTCAGAGGCAACTAAAGTGACATAGAATCAATTTTGTCATCTCTTTCTTGTACCATTCATCCTCACTCTCAGTTTACTGAAATTTACTATCAGTCTTACTTGTTTTAAGTAATCTAATGCTTATGATCAGAGTAATAATCCCCTACACTTTGCTAGTTTGTATCTTTTTTGTCTTCCTGCTTCCCTTTCTGTGGAGTCATCTTCATGTATACTTGAGACTATAATTGTACCTGCAGTACCAGTGTAATTTTTAATACATCCTGGGATCTGACCTTATCTTTGCACAAATACATCCTTCTTACCATTTGTTCATCAAATGACCCTCACCATAAGATGGATTTTCATGGCCCAAGCAAGGATGAATGTGTCATTTTGTGCATTAGAGCTAGTCTTTAAAATACAACGTCCAAAATCACAGAATGACTGGAGTTGAAAGGGATCTCTGAAGATTTTCTAGTCCACCTCACCCCTCCTAAAGCTGGTTCACCTAGAACAAGGTCAACAGGATCTCATTCAAGTGTGTTTTGATTATGTCCAGAGAAAGAACTTCATAACCTTCCTGGGCAGTGCAGCTCTCTCAGCTTTTCCTTTTGGTGTGATAGACTCTCCAGTCCACTAATTGTGCTTGAGTCCCCTAATTGTCTTTGTAGCCCTCCACCAGAGCCTTCCAGTAACTCGTTGTCTTTCTTTGACTGTGGAGTCCAGAACTGGACACAGCACTCCAGCTGAAATCTTACAGGACTGAGTAGAGGGGCAGGATCACATCCCTTGACCTGCTGGCACTGCTCTTCCTAATGCACGCCAGGACACCACTGGCCTTCTTGGCCACAAGGGAACACTTCTGCTCATGGACAACTTGTTATCCAACAGGACCCCCAGGTCCTTCTCTGCAGAGCTGCTTTCCAGCATGTCAGCCCCCAGCCTATACTGGTGCAAGGGGTTATTGCTGTTGCTGAACTTCCATAGGTTCCTCTCTGCTCAACTCTCCAGTCTGTCCAGGTGTCACTCCAGGCCACTCCTCCCTGTTTTATATCATCACCAGAGTGTATTTGCTGGTGTTAACTCTGTCCTTTCATCCAGGGCTTTGATGAATAAGTTGAACAAGACTGGACCTGGTGCTGGCCCTTGGGGACACCGACAGCTAGAGGCATCCAAGTAGACTCTGCACTACTGATCACAACCCCCTGAGCTCTGCCATTCTGCCAGTTCTCCATCCACCTCACTGTCCACTCATCCAACACACACTTCCTGAGCTTACCTATGACACCTTCTTTGAAAGTAAGCAAAATAACTTACTACTCTTCTTCACTATACAGTAGTCTGATGTATACAACTGCTTTCATCTGTAAGGAAAAACTGGACCTAAGAGTCTGTTTTTAAGTCTGTGAATCAGTGAAAACAATCTCATTAATATAAGCAGGCTACAGATTTGGAAAGGAATTTGAATGCACAGAGAGGGAACTGCCATTTGTACAGTTTCTATTCCTACAAGCACAAAACATAACAATCATGTTAGCCATGAAATAAAACAAACACCACTATTATTAACCTGGCTGTGAGATGATCTGATAGTGTTTTTCGAAGTGTGAAAGCAAAAAGCTTTCTTTGTACCAGAAATCAATGGAGATAACATTTCCCTTTTCCCTTGCTACAGCCTGGACCTCTGACCCCAGAACTGGAGCCTGGGTCCTGGTAGTGGAAAGTCCTTGACTGGTGACAGCAAAGAGAAAATCATCACCTGTTCAGCCACAAAAAACACACAGGCCTGGAGCACTGTTTGTTAAATAAGATCAGTTAATAGTTGCACAGCGGGGCTTCAAAGCTTCATCCCACCATTAATGAAAGCTTTGTAGATGCCGTGTGCCTACCGAAGCCTTGGACTTTGGGTTTGATATTTTCAGAAGAAAAAGAAATAGAATTGCTAAGGAAATGACCACAAATTCTGACCTCCAAATCCATTCCAAACTTTGTTCACACTATTTAATACTGCTTCAAACTGAAAGAGAGTAGTTGTAGATTAGATATTCAGAAGAAATTCTTTACTGTGAGGGTGGTCAGAAACTGGCACAGGTTGCCCAGAGAAGTTGTGGATGCGCCATGACTGGTAGTCTTCAAGGCCAGGCTGGATGTGACTCTGAGCAACCTGGTCTAGTGGAATGTGTCCCTGTCCATGGCAGTGGGATTGGAACTAGATGATCTTTAAGGCCCCTTCTAACCTAAATGATTCTGTTATTCTGTTATTTTATGAATTCACTCAATCAGTAGAGCAGATATCCTGGTTTTAGGTACAAAAGCAAACCTTGGATTGGAGTCTCAGTCCTGACTAAGTTTAATTTTTGGGTGGAATTAAGCCTTTGTATTGGAATTACATGGATTACTCAGTCCTAATTTTGTTGTTTCCTCCAGACCCAAGTTGATACCTAACCCATTCACATGCTAGGCTATATTGAAGTGAAGGTTTGTTTTACAAAATGTTTATGATAACTCTTCATCTCAAAGGATGCAGCACAGCAAGTTTTAAAATAATCACTCATTTGCAGTAGCAATGCAAAATCTTTAGCTCACAAATTGAAATATGTAAGATTTAGGGGAAAATTTTGTGGTTTTCGATGAAGGGGCTATAGCTCAGAAGGTATATTCCAGAAGTAAAAAAAAACAAACCCAACCACAAAACAATTTAAAGCTCAATTCACACCAGTAAACCTTCTTCTTTGCTAGCATTTTCTTATCATAGAGTGTATACAGCCTTTCAGCGCAGGTATATGCATGTATTTATGACTTTATATGAACATCCGAAACTTTCAATTTCCTTATGTTTTTGTCTTTCATTCTTGTAAGGGAGAGCTGAAGCATCTTTCTATAATTCCAGGTTAATCAAATGGTGCTGACACTATCAGACTTATGAACGACATTGGCTTATGAATGCCCCCTCTCAACAACCTCCCTCTGGACCCTGTCTTCGTTCGGCTGAGTATAAGGTCACACTGCCAGCAATGAGAAGCGTTGGGTACCCTTAAAGGGTACATCCAGGGCACACCAGTGCAATGCAGATACTCACATTACCTCTGGATGGGGTCTCAGAAGGCAACTGTGAGGATATGAGTGCTGGTGAATCTGCTTTTGGGATTTTACAACACCCAGCTCTGTGATGAAGGGGGTTTGTGCTGAGCTATCAGACTGTGAATGCCAGCAGCTGGGCTGTAGGCACCGTGTTCCCTTCCAGCTCTGCACAAACTTCCCACCCTTCAGCAGAGGGGTAGCAATAAGCAACTGAGCAGGGAGTAACACTTTAAGATGCTGAAGCCATTTCTTTGCTTGCAAGACTCAGGGATTCCCAGGCTCTCCTCCCTTTTCAGAGCCAGTTTGAACCCTGACCAACATTGCACCATGTCTCTCACAACAATATTGATGACATTTAACAGCGAATGCTATTCACGTGTTCTTATCATGTCCACCTAATTGAAGCCTGTATCCTTTCATACCTGCTGAAACCCAGAACCGTCACTTCTCTTCAGGGTACTGGAATTTCTTGTAGCACAAGGTTATCTGATGGTGTCCTTCAGAAAGGCTCTTCAAATTATTTCCTTTATTCTGAGTCATCCTGCAGTGCCAGAATTTTTTCAGCATAGTAAAAATATTTCATTCATCAGGAGCTTAGTCATCTGATTCTTGGTGCTGATGCTGCCTTTCAGAACAATGGCTGGCTGCCACTCTGTCTGCTGCTGTGGGAGAGCTGCACTCTGTAATCTTTGTGTTTCTTTCTCTCTCTCTTTTTAATATCCTTGGCTTTATCATGGGAATTATTTTCCTAAATGTCCACCTGGTATGTTTTCTCTTCATTAGAAATGGAGACCAGGTGTTAATTTGTACCAATGTCACTGACTTGGGATGATAATGAGTTCAGAAAGGATGAGAAATCAAAGTGTATTCCACCATGCCTAGAGAAGCAAAACTGTGTGGGGAAAATCTATGTCTGGGCAAAGTAGCTGGAGGGCACACTACCCCTTCCTTACTGTGTCTTTATGTATCTGCCTTTATCCTCTCTTGAAATGATTGGCATGACCAAAGGACCCTGGGGGAAAAGATGGAGAGAACAAGAAGAGTCCCACAAAGCTGCGTCATGTACCAGCTGTGAATAAAACAAAGTCAAGGGAGCATAGCTCTGATCAGCTTTACTCTATCCTCTCTGTTCCTTTGGGGAAGCTGCAGGTCACATGTGTCAACTCCCAGGAGCACAGTGAGAGGTAAGTTGAGCTGCCTTTGCATGTGGAGAGTGATGTAGGCACAAATATACAGTACTCTGATCAAAGTCTTACATGATGGGAATATGTGGTGTGGAGCATCCCTTGCCCAGCTCCCTGATCCAATGATACCATTCTCATTCCACTTTCACACGCATGAGAAAAAAATGGTGCAAGTTTTTACACGATTTTATTCCTCCCTGGATTCTCTTAGGCTTGGAAGGGAAAACCGAAATATTATGATCATGAGCATAACAGAAATGTTGGATAGGAAAGAACTTCATGAAGGGTTCTTGATTAGGATATTAACAGAAGCATTCTTGCTACATCAAGATAGAATCACAAATCATTTCATTTGAAAAGACCTCTAAGATCATAAAGTCCAATCTTTGATCAATCACCACCTTGTCAGCTAGACGAGAACACTGAGTGCCACCTCTAGTTTTTTCTTGAACATCTCCAGGGATGGTGACTCCACTACCTCCGTGGGCAGTATGTTCCATTCCCTAACAACCTCTTCCATAAAGAAATTCCTCCTGATGTCCAAAATTAACCTATCCTGGTGCAGATTGAGTCTATGTCTTCTCATTCTGTCATTGGTTGCCTGGGAGAAGAGATTGACCCTCACCTGGCTACAACCTCCTTTCAGGGAGCTGTAAAGAGCAATGAGGTCGCCTCAGCTGCTCCTCATATGATGTAGTCTCTAGACCCTTCCCCAGCTCTGTTGCCCTGTTCCGGACATCCAGCACCTCAACGTCTTTCTTCTAGTGAGGAGTACAGAACTGGACACAGGACTCAAGGTGTGGCCTCACTAGTGCCAAGCGCAGGGGGACAATCACTGCCCTGGTCCTGCTGGTCACACTGTTGCTGCTACAGGGCACCTGGGCACACAATGGCTCATGTTTTGCCGCTGTTAATCAGCATCCCCAGATCCTTTTCCACTGAGCAACTTTCCAGCCACTCTTCCCCCAGACTGCATGGGGTTGTTGTGACCTAAGTGTGGGTCCTGGCACTTGACCTTGTTGAACTTCATAGTTTTGGACTCAGCCCATTGATCCAGCCTGTCCAAATCCCTCTGCAGAGCCTTCTTACCATCCAGCTGATCAACACTCCTATACAAATTAATGTTGTCCTCAAACTTACTGAGGGTACACTTGAACCCTTGTTCAGATCATCATAAAGATATTAAACAGGGCTGAGCCCTGGAGAACACCATTAGTGACCATGATGTGGCACCATTCAGCACCACTCCCTGG
The DNA here is from genome assembly GCA_013396735.1 of Grallaria varia. NCBI lineage: Eukaryota > Metazoa > Chordata > Aves > Passeriformes > Formicariidae > Grallaria > Grallaria varia. The sequence goes on along the minus strand of VWZG01011924.1, from coordinate 535,457 downwards.
ACCCAGACATCCAGCCAGTTTTTAAGGCAGCAAAGAGTACACCTGTCCGAGCTGTGGGCTGACAGCTTTTCTGGGAGAATGCCATGGGAGACAACATTAAAGGCTTTGCTGAAGTCCAGGTAGGCTACATCCATAGCCATTCCCTCATCCAGTAGGCGGGAAGTTTCTTTTCTCTCTAGTACAAAGGACTCGTCCATAGCCTCCTTGACTCCTTTTCCATGGCAAGGATGCAGGCCTGTAGCCACTGCTTGGGACCGGAGTATCACAGATCACATTTATTGCATTTAGCCTCTCTCAGAAAATTAGTAGCTATTTTTTTTTTTTTTTCTCTTGGAAGGTGAGCCTGAGAAACACTTGTGCACCTTGTGTACAGGACAGCGTGGAACAGAGATAATGTGGCAAGCTTTCAGCAAATGATCATCAAAGCTATTAAATGCCACTCAGCTAAGGTGAAATTATACTAGGTCAGCTTAGTGGTCTGTTGACAATGTCTCTCATTACTGAACTGATACTGCTGCAGATGGTTCTTGGGCAAAATGTACTGTTATTGTTTGTTCCTGGGTTTTTTTTGGTTTTTTGTTGCTAAAATTAATGAAGGCCAGGACTTGAAGCAAAACTTGGGCTCTTCTGTCAGTAGTTCAGTTCCCCAGAATAGCCTGATTTTCAAATATGTTGAAAGGGCAACAAATCCCACTGAAGCTGATTAATGTTTTGAATATTTTGGCATAGATTTTCAGGGTTAAATGATTAACAGAGATATGCAAATCACTGATGATCCAAGATAAATCCTTTATTTCTGCTTACTCTTCTGACAAGAGATGTCACTGTGGAAAGGAAATGAGTCACAAGTTTCTAAAAGGCCAGGAGAAACCAATTTCTGTGCAGTGTGAGTACATTCCTGGCAAGGCCATGACAGGAAAATTAAACAGAATAGCAGATCGAACATGAAGGCTGATGAACTGCAGTAGCAAAACCCATTGCACAAAGATGGTTTTTCCTTCTATGTGATGAGCTCTGTGCTCCTCACAAAAACCTTTGCAGAAGAGCGGATGGCTTCCTAAGGTTTGCTCAGAGCAAAGCGAAGGGAATAGTACTGTGCTATTGCTCCTTGTGTGGTGAACATGGTCACTTTTAATCAAGAAATTGATTTGTGACACTTCCTCTGAGTAACAGAAAAAGACTTCCTGAGAGTGGTAAAACTAAGTGCTACTTTTCCAAACCCCAGCAAGTTATTTTCTTATCCAACCTTAAAGAACATTAAAGACTTTTAGATGTTGTCATTGCCATGTTGGATGAAATAATGAAAAATTAAGTTTGGGACAATCTGTGATCACTGAAGATGGGTCAGAAGACTTGCTTACCCTTAAGTCTGTGGGAAATTTGACACTGAAATTAGAGAAATAATTCAACACTGCAGCTCCCTGCAGATATCCTGCCTGCAGGTTCCCTTCCCCAATATTCCTTGTGTGTTTTCTATACATATTGAAATCATTATGACCACTGTTTCCTATGCAGAGACCATGACTGAACAAAGCTCTTGCTTATTTACTCATTGAGAATTCAACTCTGTTAACCATCTTCTTTTAGTTTTTGTTCTCAGAATTCTATATTTTTCAGTTTTTTCATATTTTACCCAATATTGTTCTTTGTGTTGACTTCTGATTTAATGCCTTCAGCAGGCCACACATTAAAAAGAAACATATGTCACTAGTAAAAAAAAAAAAAAAATTATCAAGAAAGGACAATTATTTGAAGCCATATCAACAACCTGGTATCTAATTTCTTTGGCTAGGATGCTTTTCCAGTGATGACAGGACTATGGTCAAATTTGCATTCGGTGGTCCTAGTGTAAATTTGGGAGGAGTCAGGAGTGCCTGGACTATACTTTGACTTACTGATAAATGTCCCTTGAAGTCAATGGAGTTGAAGGAAGAGAAATTAATTTCCCCCTCTGAGTTTAGTGACATTGCCTTGGATTTACGTCAGTGGAGCTGAGAGCAGTCACTTAGCTGAATACTGCCAAGAGAAAAGATCGTGGTGAGCTGCTAATATTTGCTGTTGGAAGCAATCCAGGAACGATACAGAAGCCAGGTTTTTAGAAAGCTTTGAAACCATCCTCTAGGCACACTATGTGGGTCAAGGTACAATAATGGAAGTCAAATTGGTCTTGGGCCCTTTTAATCCTGTCTGATCCAATGATCCTCCCATTTTGGTCATTTCACTTGAGTTTCTTAAATCAATTTCAGGCCAGCAATGAAGGCAGGTAAAAGAATGCCGTAAGATCCAGCCAGGCTTCAGATACCAGTTTAAATTAAAAAATATGTATAAATATATTCCCTTTCTCTGCTAGTAGCAGATACTTGGAAGATTCCCACATAGAAACAAAGCTGGTAATAATCCAGTCTTGGAAGGTGTGGAATGTAGGAGACAAGAGGCACCAGCTGCCAATGTACAGTAAAACAACGGCTCCAACTGCAAAACTCTCCCACGGTCTGCTCTGAGAGACACTTGCAGCAGAGTACTGAGATACACTGGTTTTACTAAGGAAACTGCTTGTGGGCTGAGAAATTAGCGCAGAAAGGAAGTCAGGTTTCTTGCACTTAATACACATACAGGCTTATGCAATTTTATAACCAACACATTTTTTTAGCAGCATGGAATTTAAGACTAATCCATCTTCAAAACTGTTTCCTGGTTTTCTTTCACTCTCAAGGATAGATCTTCCCTGTAGTACAGACAATCAGAAAATACTATGACTCTTCACAGCAACTTGGAAATCACTAACAATGCCTTTATAGGATGGCTCAGATGCTCATTCTAAGTCTAAACAAAACCTCTGGGGGGAAAGAAGGGTATGTAAGACGGAGCGTATATGTGTGTGAATTTTCTTCCTGTCTCTCCACTGAAAGTGGAACACCTAACTCAGATTTTTTGACTTATTAGGGTCTGGTAAACTGTGAGTAAATTCTGTTACTATTTGGTTAAATAAATGTAATAAAGCTCAGGGGAATTATCCAACTTGTTTCAGGTTATGGATGTTATATATTTTTAATTTCATAATTGTTTATTTTTCTTTTTGCCAGTAGTAGTAGGAGAGCGCTACTTTAGACTGACTGTGCAAGTGGTTTGTGCAACCATACAGCTGGTTGTTTATCAGTCACAAAGCCCCAATTCGTATTCCAAGGAAAGCACTGCAGTAACATGCCATCTGCATGCTTGCCTCCTTCAGAAGTCAGTGAAATTTAAATGTCTGATCTGAAAAACAAAAATGGAATCAAACCCTTAAAATCTTACTTCAGAAGCTAGTTGAAGTTAATTGTTAACAAATATTCCCCTTGAAGTCTATGGATATAAATTTCTCTGATGAAGCCTCAGACATTGACCCCTTTGTCAAGGTGAACTTAATCAACTCAGATAATTTATTGTTTATCTGATGAAATGCTGGAATGGAACTCTAATGACAATCTTCTCTAATTCCAACTGCTGTGTAAATATCATATAAACATACAGTAAAAATATGGCCTGGTTCCAGGCATGAAAATATTGTCCTTTGTGATTAATCAAATGAAGAGGAGGGAATGACTCTAGTGCTAATGCTAAAAAAAAAATAAAATATGAGCAACAGGATCTTATACTAATGTTTATTTTCAGGTGTTTATAAATATACATGCTCACTCACACGTGTGTGCTCTGGAAGCCTTTAGGGTCTTGCAGATTGGTCTCTACCTATAGCTTGGATAGCTGTGTCTTTCATTCCATGTCTTAGAAATGCTGTCCTGACGTGACATTTACCTCTTAGAATGCAGTCTTAGCCTTGTCAAAGACGGATGATAAAATAGAAGACAACTCAAATAAGAACATAAATTCAACAGCAGATAACACGATATTTGCTTCTTATCTCAGTATTTCTTTTGCTTTGACTCATTCCTTCCTCTCTTTTTGCCATCTCTGTCACAAACAAAGTTTTTGGCAGTGCACATTGCAGATGACATGAAACTGCCTGGTGGAAATTACCTTACATAAGTTTTGAAATCCACACCGTAAGTTTGTGTGTGAGATAGTTATCCTATTGTAGTCAACTTCAATAGAGTCAATAGAGTTGAGAGTGTGATTGATCTGACAAAAAGCTTCTGCCTGTTCTAGGATGAGAGGAACTACAGCATAAAGTTTTCCAAGTTTATTGACCTTCCCTCAAATGACTATGAAAAGAGCTCATGGTCGGAAGTTTAGATGTAGAAACCCATACTGTAGTGAGATGTGTCTTCCCCCTCCTGACTTTAATTGCATGTCAATCAATTTTCCTGTATATCTGTTGTGAATGTGAAAAAAATCACTCATGTGAGTTTTCTGAGTGGAAGGCAGATCGCTTCAGTTCATCGTTAGCAAGTATGTTCATGATACAGCTACCTCACCTGGAAAAAACAATCTCATGTTCCCTTGTCTTCTCTTGATAGTGTCTGCAGGTGGCTTAAAGCCTTCCCTGGCTGCTTTGGATTTTTTTTTATTTATTTATTATTTTTCTACCCATTCCAAGGTCTTGCTGGACAGCTCCTTTTCCAGAGTACAGCAGTAGCAGAGGCAACAGGAAGCCAAAGGACGACCTACTCAGTCTGATGAGTCTTTTGCTAAAAGGTCTGCTGGATTTTAGCGTCGTCTACTGTGATTTGAAGAGGACCAGAGAAGTACACTACATCAGCCACCTGCTGGTTGGTGCAACCTTCTCCCTTCATTTTCTGTATTCTTTTGCCTTCATGGGTTTAATCTAGTTACTTTGGGAGTTCGTCAGCACTTTTGTAAGACTGAGATGAAAATCTGTTTCTAGAGACTGAATTCAGTCTTTAGTTACATGAAGTCCTACTCATTTGTGAATGCCTATGAGATAACTTTAACCTCAGCACTGAGTTTTGACTTTACGTAAGTAAATAACAATATTTTACTAGTTGGAACAGGAAGAGCTCTGTAGATGAAACACTGCCTCTGTTGTAGTGGGAAGTTTGTCAGACTAGCTGTGAGTTTATATTTGAACTTTGGGGAATGGGGCATAATGTAGACAGAAGATGAAGTATCCTCAGCCATGGAATAGTTATGTCATATGTTTTTAATTTGAAACATGACCATAACAGGTTGTAAAGGCAAATGAGGCTGGCAAATGTCAAAATTTCCTGCTTCCAAGAAGTACAAAATGACATTTTGGGAGAAGATGGTTCTGTTCCACTATGAAGTGGATGCTGGACAAACCCTATGACAATGTCAGAAAAATTTCCAAAATGAATGACTTTATATTGTGAGTGATCTTAACTGAAGTACTTCCATATATTTAATAGTACATAAAACAGGGACATAACTATGCCTCTGATTTGATCCACAGTAGGCTGGATCGGGAGGCCAAACTGGGATGTGTCTATAGTTGCTATTACAAAGCACCTACTCTGTGGGTATCTTTGCTATAAACTTTCCCAGTGGAGACTTTTTACTCTTCATCCCACAGAAATGCAATGTCTGGGTGGATGGATGGATTGTGCCAGTGCAGTGGGTCTTACGACAAGTGTTACGTGGCCACTCAAAAAGGCTCTGTGAAATCATGATGATAAAATACAAGAACTGCGTTCAACAGAACTGCATGTCTAAATCTCTGGGAAGAAATTAAATATATAAAGGTGTAGGGAAAAAGATTACTGAGATAGATCTGCTAATGCAAGTGTAGCGTGACTGAAGAGGAATATACAATGGCAATACAAGAGCCATATGTGACTAATAAATTATGGCCTTAGTTAATGGTTAATCGAAATGGCTAATCTTCTGTTACCTCCTTTATCTACAGCATTCTTTCCAAAGTGGTTTGGCAATATCTTTTTTGCCTATTTAGAAAAACCTTGTACAAATCATTCCTTCAGGAAGATGATAGTCTGCTGGTAGGAATGCTGGGCAAATGAATTTTGTAAATTTTTCAGTATTTCTTCTGTGAGAAGATGTTGAATGTACACATTTTAGTTTGAGTGCCTACTTAAAACACTGCCTGGAAAATAAGAACAAATTTAAAAAATCAGCTAGTGCCCAGCAGATCGTTACTATTTGATTTCTTATTTTTATCAGTGTTTCAGTTGAATTAATCTGTTCTTCCAGCCAGTTGCAAAGAGAGCTTCACTGTGATCTTTGGTAAAACTAAGTTTTAGAGGAATTAAGTAGCAGAATGATGGGGAAAATAATGTAAAATATGATTCTGAAAAGAAATCCACAAACATTTTGAGAACTCATCATTCCAGATGTTTTTTGATGTGAAATACCTAGCAACCTGATTTTTACTTAGCGGTCAGGTGACTGAGGCAGTAAAAATTTAACTCAGACTTACATGTTGTTTCTGTCTGCATTATTGTGACTTTGGAAGGCAAAGACATGGCAGTTATAAAAAAATCTAAATCTATCCTCTTCTCCCAAGTTATTCTTTACAGCAACACTTTAGCACTTAACACTAACTGACAACGGATACATTTCATCCAGAAAATTCAATTGCCTAGTCCTGCTGCTGCTGGTATGCTTACAGGTAAGGCCATAACTTCTTGTTCTGGTGGTGACTTTGATAAGGGTTGTTATGATGGGTCAAGACAAAAAGTTACAGAGTCAGAAAGACTTCTCTGAATGTGAGACTTCATGGTGGCGCAGTAACACTAGAAGAAAAGTCCTGGGTCTTCTCTCCAGGAGCTGAAGAAAGAGTAAGGTTTGCTTTTTTCCTTTTTTTTTTTTTTTTTTTTTTTTAAAAATTTTTAAAAATACATACCTGCGTCATTTTTAAACACAGCTATGCATATATGTATTTTCCTCATTATTACTCCAGAATAAAGAACACAACTATATTAGGAAGAAGGGCTGAAATCAGATGTAGAGGATGATTAGATCCAATCCTACCCAAAGGCTTAAAAACCAAAGCTTCGTGCTTCCCTCAAAGCTGTGCCTGACTCCCCATTAAATCCATCTTCTCTGCTTAGGCCCATCCCAGCTCATCACACTCACTCAGTGTGCCTCTGTCATCACACAAAAGTCTGTGCTTTCAATGAGGTCTCAGCCCCTAGGGTCAGATGATTTTACCTATATGCAATGTTGGCATGGTCCTGTCACTTATATTTTAGCAGTTTGTTTGGGGTTTCCAGGAAGATTTCTTGCAAATCTCCACCACAGTGGTGTTTTTGTCTAATCCTTTCTGTTTGATAGGTGATACAGGAGAAAAGCACAGGGAAAATGTAGGTGGTTTTTAAAGAGCTATTGCTTTTATATTATCTCCTGTAAGTCTCAGAGTTTTTATTTCCCTTGCAGAACCTGACAAAGGCAAGGATACAGCCTGGGTGTTGTGTTCCTCAGGCCTCCATTTCCACAACTCTCTAGTAATTTTGCCAAGCCACAGGGAGCAAAAAGCTCTGTGCCAGAATCCCCTCTTATTTACTCTGGCACACATTTGAAGATCAAGGCAGCAAAGTCAACACAGTTACACAACAATGAAAGTAATATGACATAAGAGTTTGATGAGCTGCTTCTGATTGTTTTCCAAGGAATTCAGAGGTATTAAAATACATTTCAGCCTAGGCACTTGCTTAATATTTCTACATATTTGTGCTATTCATGAGGATTTTCTCATCATGTTCTCTGACATGAACCACTCCTGCTCAGGTGCCATGCCTCATTGTATAGGTTTCATTAGTGCCAAAACATGAGCTTTTAATGAGATAATGTAGAATTAGTAGCTAAATTCAACACTGCTAAGTGTATCTTTTCCAGCACTGAGTACCAATCAACAGGATAAATGTTATAGATAAGTTGTGTTGGCAACTGAAATAACCAATGAATGGAACAGCTGCCTTACAAAGTGAGACTGGAAGGATTGGCATGTTTTATTTGAAGGGAGAAGGCTATGGACAGGGAATCATAAAAGGCTGGATCAGGTAAATGTAGAATCTTTTTTCACCACCCTCCACACTGCTAGGATTATAGAGTCATTCATTAAAATAAGCAGGATTTATTTAAAACTGGTTAAAGAAAACACTTCTTTGCATAGTGTAGTGACCTTCTGGAGACAGACAACACAGGCAACTTTAGAAAGAGGTTAGGCAAATTCATGGACTGCAGGTCAATTGGCAGACACAAGACAGCAAGAATTTGTATAACATCCCTAACTGTTTGCTGCAGAAACTGAGAAAGCATGAGGTGAGTGGGCCACAGGGTCCAGGTGTGTTCCTGGTATTGCATCTCCTTATGCCCTTGAAAGATTGAAAATGCTAATCGATGTTGTTATTACCAGTAGGGATTTTCTTTTGTTGTCATATTCTCACTTACAATATTTTGTGATGTTTTTCCATTCAGAATCTGAGGAACATTTTAACTGGCTTCTGGAGCCTACTAGAGTGCTCTCTTCATGGCATTGTATGCATTGTATGCCCTGGGGTGCTGCATAAGAGCAGAATGAGCGTGTAAAGTTTTTTGGGACAATTTGGAGGACAGCATGCGGAAGAAAGCTACACTTGTTCAGTGCCATTCAGGCAGAGCCCCTCCTGCAAACTGTGTAGACCCAAAGGCACACCCAGGCTTTGTTCTGAAGGGAACTCATCACAAAAGAAATTTCAAGAATAACTAACAGTTATGAAATCTATGAAATGGGCTGGGATAGTCAGAGAACCAGGACACACAACTGATACCCAAGTTATCTGAGACCATGAACATAACTGGATTATGGTTCACCTGTAATATTAGCTAGTGTACTGTCCTAAAAAAGGGTCTGGACAACTTGCAAAGGGTTAGAGCCAACAAAAGGAGCCTGCATGGGGTCACAGAGCTGGCTTCCCTTCCCATTTGGTTCCATGGGCCACCACTTGCTTAGAACTAATGCCTCTTTTTTCCCATTGTCCTTCATGGTGCTGGGAATGAATAGGCTCCTGGGGTTGTGGCTTAAGGGGATTATTAGGGAAAAGAAAAACATGCCTTATACAAAAATTCAGCTCTAAAAACTATGAAAGTTTAAAAGACTGATGAAGAAAAGGTGTTGAGTTTTAATTATAGACTTTCTCTATGTACAAGACAGAAGAATCAGAGCAAATTCAGGTGGAAGCTTCAGCTCCCTCAAAACAAGTATAGCAAGGTCAGTCTGATGCTGGTTTTAATTGCCTGAGCCAGCAGGAAAAGAAGAGAACAAGGAAGGGCCCCTATATGGCAGCACATGATGTCTTGTTGCTGGTTTTTCTCAAATCCACATGTTCCTGTGGCTATGGTAAAAATGGTGTTTGAATGGCTGGTATGATTTAATTGCATACACAGCCTTACCAACATTGCCAACATGCTCATTTTTACATAGACTCTTTCTGCCCTTTATGGAGACAATTCTTTTCATGATCTCACGGCATCAGAAACAGAAGGATCTGGGTTTTCATGTCATTATTCACGTCTCTGTGGGAGCATATGAATGCAGTGCCTGCAAATAAGCTTGCCTGGGGACAAAGGTTTTTCTCTTAAGATTTTCTGTGAGGCCCCACAACCTGCAGCATTACTAAGACTTGTGTAGTCAGTTGACTCATACAGAAAAGTCAGGATGAGATTATTTTCTTTCTCACTTCTCATTTATTGCTCCCTTTTTCAGGCCACTGCTCTCCTAGGTCATGGATGACAATATGTTTCAACAACTTTGGGGGGAAAGCAGGGGAACAGCTCTGAATGTAGCTTGCTGCATATGAAGTCCTAAATATACATCTTCTGACCATGGCCAAGTAAACATTGCAATGTAAGGAAGCCCTGATAGGTTGCTCTTCATTTCCCCCTCTCTTTTCCAGTAAAAAACATTCAGTCTATGATGCTGATCGAATCTCTAAAATGGTCTGCCTCCTTCCTGTCTTTATAAATAATGTCCTGTTTGATGTGTATTTATTTTTATTTTTCTTTTTATGTTTGAATGCACTTGCCATTGTAAGAGTGATAATAATTTGCAATAGGTGTTGAGACCGTATTAACACTTTGCTTGAGTAACAGAGATTGAGACACTTAAATATAAATCCTGGAAATATTTTTTCAGTTTTCCATTTTTGGGTTGCACCTTTTTTTTCATAACAGTAGCCTGAAGAGAGAACATAGATAAACTTTGTCAGTTTTGACTGAGTTTCCATTGGAAACTTCTGTTAAATAAAGGCTCAGTGAGCGTGAACTGCTGCACCTTCAAATCAAGATACTCTTCATATTAATTTCTTGGAAACTAAACTGTTTGATATTGTGTTGTATACTTTCTACCTCTGTGTTGAGAATAAGATTTTACCCTGTCTGTATTTGCATGTGTATTGCAGGCTACTTACTAAAAGATTTATTTCTAATTCAAAGTAATTTACACCTTCATTCTTCCACACCAGGTGCCCAAGAAAGCCACTGTGTCACTCCTCTCCTCAGCCAGACAGGAGAGAGAAAATATAAAAGAAAGATCATGCATCAAACAAGGAGAGAACACTCGGCAGTTTATGCCACAGGCAAAAGAGAATCAACTTGAATGTCTTACCAGAGTAGGACTCTGAGAAATAAACCCCAAATCTCCCCATCCCTCTCTTCTTCATGGGCTCAACTTCACTCCCCATTTTCTTTCTCTCCTTCCCTCTAGTGGGGCAGGGGGATGGAGAAAGGGGGCTGAGGTCAATTCATCACTCAGTGTCTCTGCTGCTCTTTCCTCCTAAGGGACAGGACTTCTCACACTTTTCACCTACTTCAGCATGGGATCCCTCCCCCAGGAGACAGTCCACCACAAACTTCTCCAATGTGGGTCTCTTTCCCAAGGTTGCAGTTAATCATTAGCTGCTCCAGCATAGATCCACCATGGGATCACGATGCAAACCTGCTTGAACATGGGCTCCTCTCTCCATAGTCCTCAGGTCCTGTCAGGAGCCTGCTCCATTATGGGCTTCCCACAGGGTCTCAGGCTCCTTTGGGCACTCATCTACTCCTACACAGGTTCCTCCACAGAGTGCAGGTGGATCTCTGTTCCACCATGAGCCTCCAAGGGCTGCAGGGGCACAGGTCTCTCACCATGGACTGCATCACAGGCTGCAGGAGAATCTCCGCTCCACCACCTGGAGCAAGATCCTCCATTTCCTTCCTCACTCACCTGGTCTCTGCAGGGCTGTTTCTCTCACGTATTCTCACTACCCTCTCCGGCTGCTGTTGGGCAGCAGAATTTTCCCCCCTTCTTAAACCTGTTATCCCAGAGGTGCTACCACTGTCACTGATGGGCTCAGCCTTGGCCAGTGGCAGGTCCATCAGTCCTGGAGCTGATTGGCATTGGCTCTGTCAGACATGGGGGAAACTTCAGGCAGCTCCTCACAGAAGCCACCGCTGTAGCCCCCCGCTGTCGCAACCTTGGCTCGCAAACTTTTTTAATATGACCACAAATTTACTGTGCAACTATTCAGGGAACTAATGGGGAACAGGTATCACGTACCTCAATAGTAGATTTTATATATCTATGGGGGAAAAAAATTCAAAGCAGTTTTTAAAAATTCATTATTTCTGGATGCCATATGTGTGCTTATGAATGCTTGTAAGTAATTACACAGGAACTGTGATTTGTTTTGTGCTCAGTGTGACCACTTTTGTGCCAACAAACAATTGCACTTGTAACTGCCCATTTGGCACGTGCAGTGTCGTGTTTGCACTTCGGCAAGCTTATTTGGGAGAATGCAAACCAGGACCTTGCAGTTTGCAGTGGAACAAATGAAGCATGCCAGCGAGTCATTGAGAAGACTGGTTTTCCATGCAAATTTCTTGAATCAGTAGAAATGTTGATTTCTAGGACAAAAGCAGCTTGCTTCTCTCATTAATTCTTTATAAATTATTTTAAGACTTGCCTATTAGCTGCAATTTATGTCTTGTAAGCCTGGTGAACAGGTGTTTTTATCCCTTAAGACCTACAGAGGAGCAAGTTCTTTTTTTATTTACATATTTAATTGCTCATCTGTCACAGATAGACATGATGCAGAAGTGATACCACTGACTAATTTGACTTGCCATTTTGATGCCTGTTTCTTTCAGAGCTTCATGTTATTTGGATCTTGACCTGTGCCATGTCATTCAGCAACACACACCTCCATTTTTTAAATACTACTCTGCTAAAGAATTACATTCAACTTGACTATCTAGTTTCTCATTATGTATCTACCCATAGCTATCCTGGCTTTTTCTTTCTGTCATCAAGGTCAAACTCATTCCTCTTCTAATTATATGTGGTACCTACTCAAATTTTTTTCTTTTCTAGCATGTCAGCTGTTGAAGTAATTATATTAGTGTGAATGTCAAAGAAAACAATAAGGAGGGAATACAAAGAATTTAAAGCTTTAAGAAGAAAAGAAAGTGATTCTTACTCTCACTGAATGTACTAAGTCCCCTCAGACAATATAGTCTCAAGTGTTAAACAGTTTGGGGACCTGGCTTGTATTTATGTTAGAAATGCTAGCATTCTTTACTTTTCATTCTTTTTTATTAATGTTTAGATGAAAACTATAAGTTTTTCACCAAATTCATTACTTCCAGGAAAGGACCTGCATGTCTGAAGAGGCAGGAATCTTCAGTCTTGCACACTGAAGTTTTTGTCTTACTTTAAGATTGCTTAGAATTTCGCAGAAAGGAAAGGGTGTGCTAGTTTGTATGAAGTGAACTGTTGTCAGACCGCGCTGATGAAAACATAGTGGATTCCAATTAATTTTCCATTTGCATTGTCTCTCTTCCTTCAGGGAAAATATATTGAGAAATTAATTATTATGAATCATAGTCCAACTTAAAATCTCTTCATCTCTTTGCTCTTTGAGTAAAGATCTTGTGTTCTATACGCTACTGGTAAAAATCCTCTCTTTCAGCAGTGGAAAAATCTTAGCCTTTCTGATTCCTTTACTCGTGCCTTGCTTAGTATGCCTTTCTTCTGGCGTGTGTAGTTTCATGCTCTTCCTTAGAAGGGCACAGGGAGGGAAACCTTGTTCTCAGAGGTAGCTCTTTATTTCAGTAATGTTTTGTTTTAGTAGTATTTTCACTAACATCTTTTCACTCGTCTTCTGATTTGGGTTTACATGGGGTAGAGACAGTCAACATAGTATTCAGTACTTAGATGATTACACAATTAACCTTGGAGATGTTAGGCTGCAAAGAGCCCTAAACCAGCTTTCCCAGCCATGACCACTTTCTGCCCCTCTGTACCCTGGTTGTTCATCCTCACAGTCCATACTGCTCGAATCTATAAGGCCTGGAGGACGACTGAGCGTTCTCAGGTGAGTTTGATCACCTCAGGAGCAGAGAAAAAGGTCCATGTCTTTCTGTTTGATTTTGCCCAAAACAGAGTTAAATGCTGAGTGTGTATTTAACAAATTTTGGCAGTGGTGTGTTCTGCAGTTGTCGTCGTACGCGGTGGCCACAGTAAGAAAGCACCGCTGTACCACATTATGTTTTAGTGCTTTGATTTTTGCTGTCCGTTCCACTTCACAGAAATCCAGTAACAGTGGAGCCATCATCTTTGCTACAGGTCAATGAAACAAAAAACCTATGCTTGGACACGCTGTTGATGAGAAGCCATCCACATGCTAGACTGAATTTTTTCACAGAGGAATACCAATCTGGTACAAGATTTGCAAAGTGCTTCTGAACTACTCACTTTCATTCAGAAAAAAAAAAAAGGCGCTAAATAAATCAAAAGGTTTCTCACTTTTTATTGTAAAATTTTCCTTACAAATTTGATCTAATTTTGCTAATAGAACCCGCACAGACTGTATATTTCAGGTTGAAAAATATATTTCTCTCCTTTAATCTAAATTATTTAGGGATGAGGATGTTTTGTCCAGAAAAAAAGAAATTTTTTTTCAATTATTTCCAATATTTTTCCAATACCTTTTTTTATTTAAAGTTTCTTCAGCTTCCTCTGAAATTGCAGATGAAGCCTTCTATTCTTTTGGCATGGGTTTCAGTTTTAGGTTAATCAGTCTGTTTGGAGGATGGAATTAACTTTGAAAATTTTCCTTTCATTGTGAAACTAAATGAAACAAAGTGACGCAGCCTGAGTTTTTATTCACATTCAAACTAGAATGAGAAGGGAAAAACAGATATGAAGTGAACAGGAAGAAAAATGACAGTGGACATATGCATAAAAGTGCATGGAATTCAAATAAATGAGGACCTAAAGGAAGCTTTAAGACAAATCTTGTCAAATCAGATGGATTTTTATTGTAAATGTATTCAGTTTTGGGATCTAATAATGATTTCATTTCATGTGTAGGGAAGTAGGGATTGTTATTTTGCAACAGTTCAAATGTCGGGCTTGGGCAATTTGTGGTTTGTTGCAATTTGTAGGACTGTGAACTTGGCAGGGATGGTGAGCCCAGCATAAATAGCACCAGAGCTATCAAATCTGGAAACTCCCTATCAACAGAAACCATCCAAAGTTCAGGAACATTACTTTTACATTCAAACTGGGTCAGTTTGTCATTGAGAGCTCTAAGAGAGATTATATCATTTCCTGACATTAAAAAAACACATTTGAGTTCTTTGATGATAGTGGAGCTGATCAGTTTCAGAGTGTTTCAGCATTATGGCATGCCTGTAACATGAGGATATGTCATTAACACTGTAATAAAAGAACCAGGCTTGATGAAATTTAACCTTCTAGTAACTCTGATTGAAAAGAAAACCATTCATATATTTGTAGTTGCCTTTTTATATAGTAAGGTGTTTTAGAGCTTGGATAGGTTGTTAGTACCAGGAAAAGAATTCTGCTTCTTCATTTATTTAAAAAAAAAAAAAACAAAATCAGGTTTCTAAGTGAAGCCTTAACATTTTTAAAGTCATGTCTGCAGAGAAGATAAACTATAATACTTCAAATACAAAAAAGTCCAAACACAGAGTTACAGATGTAAGACTTAAAACTAGTCCTTAACATCTGAAAGTCGAATATTTCTGATTTGTATTGATTATCTGACTGCAATTTTTATTTTAACATTATTTATTTCCAAGTTGGTGCCTTTTAATACTCAAAATAAGGAAAAATAATAGTTACTACAAAGTGGTCTGGAATACAGCAATTTTTACCTTCAATTTTAAGAGATGGTAGGTAAGTGCATGATGGACAGCCTGCCTTTAGTCTTCAACTGTTTTATTAATCTAATTAAGTATTCTAATGTTCAAACTTACTAATTGCACAATAATTCACAATGCGATATGAAATCAATTAGGAAAACAAATCCAAAAGAATTCAGTCACATAAATGAACATATGTCTCCATACTTTTCCTTGTGTTTTATTTACACAGTGTGTCTCAATCAGAACTTTACATCTGCAGATATAAAGTTCTAAAATTCTATATTCTAATATATTGAAGTCTATTATTCCTTATGCAAAACAGTATGTACCCTGTCTGACACAAATGAGGTGGTCTATAATTGTACCATAAATTTTTAATATGTAAATTTTTTCCCCAAAACAATTGATGTCAACGGGATAACCATTCTGGCAAGGTTTCTAATATCAAGAGAGAAAAATATTAACCTTAATTTTCTTCCTTATGCCTGACATATTTCATCATATAATCAGATTCTTTTTCTTTAAATTAATGTTGTCTCCATGCTGGTTTTCTCTATTTGCAGGTATTAATGAATAAATTTAAACTCTGAATCACAGTCTTTAAATTGACTGAAGGAATAAATGTATAGTTACATTCATAAATAAATACCAAAGCAGTCAAAAGCTAGGCTGTATATTATACCTTGATGTGTATGCAAAATTTCCATTACTGTTACTGGGAGATAATGTGGGTCTTGTGAGGGCAGAATATATTCCAGGCAGTGCCCTGTAACATGTTTTTTTCCCACTAGTGCCATTTTTCCTTCCCTGTATGTGTTTGCTACAGTAACACAGCATTTGATAATGAATTTTTGGAACTTTATGGAAAGCAATAACAGAATTTATTCCTTTATCACAGCAGAAAGCTTTTGAAAGATTCACAAAAGACACATCTATACTGGAAAACCAAACATGGCAAAGGCACAGACCACGGCATGTTTACCCAGATGTTGATACCTACATTGCAGACATCGGTGTTTAAGCAGATGAAGTCCTCCCGAATTTCCATTCCATGATTAGGACCTCATCAAATGATAACAAAAAATGGTCATAGTTACCAGTAATGTTGCTGGTAGTAGCAAAGGAACATTGGTACCATGATGGTGGCAAAGGAAGATGTCCATGTGTCAGAAAAATTACGCATCCCTGTACACAGGCTGCAGACCAGCTGAAGGCAAAAAGTAGATCATGTTGGAAATATTTTCTCAGGATGTTTAATACTTATTATGAAAAGTTAAACAAAAGTTCCTCCATGCCAGTGAGCTGCTCACAATTTTTGTTACCACTCATTTTCTAGAAGACTTTAAATATCTCCAATTTTCCTATGTGCATCCCAAGCAACACTGCTCTCTGGGCTTTCATCACAACTAGTGACAGCAGTCATTAAAGTGTCTGCAGGTTCAGAACCTTTATCTGTTTAAGAGCCAGAGGCAAAGTGATTCATTTACTTTGTTAGCATTTAGTGCTTTTCTTACTTTTATTGTCATTTGGTTGTACATTCAGTTCTCTCGAGAGAAAAAGGGTGAGAATGACAGAACTGGTTGAGACTTAGAAAGATGTTCCCCTCACAGTGAAAAAGTCAGTGCAGAACATTGCATAGACCAGCATCAAGAGGTCAGTTGTGTTCTCATTCCTGCTGGGATGTGTGTATATCATGGTGACAAATGAAGTGCTAAGTAGCTGTGCTTAGCCAAGGAAAAGAGCATTAGTATTTTTCCCTGTGAAGTGGGTTTGAGAAAAACTACTTAGAAGAAACATTTGATNAAGAAGAGAAAAAAAGCACCCCCCCCACAAGCCAGTAAGAGCTACTCTAACACTAGACGTGCTTCACTGGTGGGTACACTCGCAGTTCCCTTATTGTGTGTCCCAGTCCATAGTAACAGACAAGAAGATACCTGAAGAGGGTGGATTGAGGTTCCAGGTAGCCACCATCGGCAGACTAGAAGCAACTGTCAAGTTTTGGGTAATCTAAACATGTAGTTTATCCCATAGTTTATTATTTTTCAAGGTGAACAATTTTCCTATCAATTGATGATGAGTAATTTCTAATTGGAAAATGGAAAATACGAGTGAAGTTAAATGCATCATTTTAGACCAGAAAGGATCTGTGGTATTGAAATGCTGAGGCGCTTGCTCTGCATACAACATAAACAAAATTCAAGCGCATGAACTGAAGTCACATTGGTTCTAATAAGGCTTCAGCCTATGGCTAAAAACATGTTGCTATGAGGAATTAGGGTGTGGCTTTATTTGCTAAAAGCACACTAAAAATATTCCTGACCCTATTTAAGACTGATCTCTACAGCTGTATTATACACAATGAACAAAGAATTAAAAATGAGGAGAAAAAAATAGAGATGGTGGTAGAAATATTGCAGTATTTTTTTGAATGCTGTAACAAACTGCAATATGTGCAGGCAGCAGTGGAATAATATCATTTATTTAAAAGATCTGCCAAGGGAAGGTGGCATCCTAATAGAAAAGGGTAGATTTGGAAGAACCAATTAGAGTTTTAAACCAGAATCATTTCTTGGAACTGTGCTTTGCTTTGACCATTTTATTGTGCTCCTCGGGAATTAAATGTGTCTTGCTTATAATAAATAGACCTTTGGGGTTTTTTCGCCTGTGTTTCCTATGAAATCTTGATCGACTAACTGTGGCATCACTCTCCAGGGCAACATATGCAAACAAGCTACAGTAGTCCCTTGTCTACAGTACTGTCACATTTCATTTTGAAAATTAAATGAAGATATTTCATACAGAAGAAACAGTCCTTGCATTCCCTTATTTGTGAATTTCATGCCAGAGTGCTCCCATTAGACATCACATGAAAAACTGTCCAAGGGATAATATGCATCTTTATACCCAATAGCTCAACATTGTTCAGCTTGAGGTACCACAAAGTCTTAGTGTGTTCTCTGGGCTGGAGACAGATGTTACAGGCAGTTCATGTGTAAACTTGGACCAGATCACTTTTAGCATGGTAAAAGGATTATGGTAGTTTTTCATTTGTGCAAATACCAAATTTTTGGATTACTGTGTCCACTCTCCAAAGCTTATGGAAATAAATAACTCTACATAGAGGATGTGATGCCTTTTAATGGACTATAGTGTATAATGTCTGGGCAAAAACATTGTTTTCATGAAAATAAAATATTTCAAAATCTTCAAGTCTGCACTGACCAACACTGATTGAATTTAAACAACATTTTCTTCCTCTCCTTTAGAAAGGCTGCCTCTTGCATGGGACCCCGTCCTGGCCTACGACAATTTTCTCAACACAGAGCTAACTTCCAAGGATTTATTTGCAAGACAGGAGAAGGTCCAAACTCCACATCTACTGCCTTTGAGCTGGTTCATCTCAATGACTGGAGTCATAGTTTAAATGGTGTTTATTTGTCAGAATCACAACTCTTGATAATCCATTCCAAGGCTTCGAAGATGAGAAATAGTTACTGAAGCACTGTGTTACGCCTTCAGCAGAAGCTCCAGTAGAACATGATGCATAGCTAGAAGGAATTTCATTGAGACCATGATAATGTCTAAAATACCTTCCATATTTACTGGTGTGGATCTTCTTGGCTGACCTACGGGGTAAAGGACCATCAAAATTAATAAAGTAAACTGCTTTGATGCTAAGGAAAATTACTACCATAAACCAACAAAACCTCTCCACTGTTATGTGCTATGTGACATTTTGTTGGGTGTTTTAAGGCAAATAATGGCAAAATACACTTATTCTCTGCTGCAACTCTGTCCACGTTTGGACTCATGTTGCAAGAAGGTAGAATTTTCACTGTAAGCATGTCTACAAGAAAAATAGCGGTTTGAAGAAGAACATTTTGCCGAACTTCTGGGTTGAGCAGCACATGGAAAAAGAAGAGAAGAGCCTGAAACCATTCAAAATAAACTTAAGGAAGGCCTAATTAAGAGTCTAACCTTGTTCATTGCATATGTGCACATGCCTTGCAGAATGTTTATTTTCAAGCAAGGTAGGTAAATCTGGACATTAAACCCTTTGTTTTATGACACGCACTTAACTGCATTGTGTTTCTCACCTGCTGATTTCTAAATTTTGAGTGTGTGACTTTGCAATGTCAAGGCTCTTTCAAAAGAGTGTTTGTGAATGAAGGAGAAAGAGGCTAATTTCCCAGGTTTTTAACAAAATAAAAATGAGAAAAACTAAACAGAATTTTCATCAGATAGCAATTGAATGATATGCACATGTACCTTCTAAAGCATAACAACCTTTATATTCACTGCATAAATTTCTTGTCTCTTGTTAGTTTTGTGACTCCTGGGTGATGTCCTCATACTTTCTGCTGAGTGGCACTAACAGATACAGAAATCTTCCGAGTGGAGTTGCACGTAATACTTGCTGGTAAATGTGAGGTTTAGGAACTATGAAGCTTCAGACACATCTGTTCCATTTTCTCCAGGTAGTACCTGTCTTAGCATACAATGCCACATCCAACTTCCAAACTGTTGCTGAGCTGAGTTTTCTCCAGTTCACGTTAGACTGTATCCTCCTTCACAGAGCTTGGGCTTAGCAGTCGGCAGGCGGAACACTGAGTCCACACAGAGAGAGAGAAAGAAAGAGAGACTTCCTGGCCTTGAGAGCTGACAGCAGGCAGGAAAACAAGACCAGTGTGGATGGAATTTAGAAGCATGCGGCTGCCAACTGCCTCAGCTCTTGTCTGAGCATGGACAAACTCAGGGACTTTTTGAAAGGCTGCAACTAGGAGACAGAAATGTCATGCAACACGTCCTTATTCTGGATTTTGCTTTCCACCTGTTACACTTTGAGTGTATGCCACACAAGGGAATATACTCGGTGTTATTCCAACAAACTGCTGTAAGGTTTTATTTTTATTTGCTTGAGATCGGAAATCACTGAGTTTTACCTGAATGTCTTTCTGACAAATGGATGAGGTACCTTGAGTGACAGTGCCTTTAAAAATTCAGCCTAAGACAGATACCAACTGTGGAAATTTTTTGACCTGAGTGGTTACAGTTTAACAGAATTTTAAGCCAGTGGAAATCAAAATTTATTGGGAATGTTGGGAAATTTCAAACTGAGGTGGTGTTGCTACCTCTATTCACAAAATATGCAAAAATTCAACAGCTAGCTACAGAAAATGAGACTCATGTATTAGAGTGTTCTTATATTAATATGCATATGGAGAGAGAGAGAGAAAATAAAATGCTTCTTTCCCTATTATTTTAATGACACAGAATCATATGTTAGAAAGAAAAACAGGCATATTTAAGAAATTAAATTGAACAGAAATAGGAACAACTCTGGGTTTATACATTCCCTTGACAAATCTCCTGGGTTTTTATGACTGCATAATCCAGCTCCTGTCACAGTTTTCTTCCATGGCATCTTTCAGACGATTGGTTTTGTGCATAGTTATTAGTCTGATGCTGCTAATCTCTCATTTCTGCAGGAATAAACTCAACTGCCTCTAGCTGAGTGCTTATAGTTTGTTTTATAAGAAAGTAATTCAGGTGGCCTAATGGGAAAGTGGGAGACCCAGATTTAAAGGGTTTGATCTTTTATATATGCCCAGTGGTCTAGAAAATGGGCGGTATATGGGCAGTATTTTCCAGTTTTAGCTGGAAGATGACTAATAATATTCAAGTGTAGTTCTTCCTGTTTATTACAAAAAACATTTGGTGGGATTTCCTTCACCTGTATTGGTAGGGATAAAAGTAATGTGCATAGGCCAACCCACTTCACTCTCTGTGGAGGGGGGTGTCTTGTCCCCACAGAGGACAGGTTTGTATTGCAGAAGGGTTCACTCCCTGCCTATTTTTCCCAGTTAATTTGTAGAGGAGGATCTAAATGATTTATGTCCACCAGGCACCCAAGTCAGATGGCTACACCTGAGGGAGATGTACTTGGCATCTGTAATAATTTTCCTTCTTTCTGCAGAGATGAAGCTTACATAGACATGAACATTGTGTTGCCTTCTCAGTGCTCCCATCAACTATTAACAGCTCTGATTTATTTCATCCTGGCTCAAGACCAAATTCTGAACAGATGCAATAGTTAACTTAGTCTCCAGGTAAAGCCGGATCCAGGGAAACACTTGTTCTCTGAGTCTTTTTTTAAGCATTTTGTGCTTTTTGTCACAAGAAGTTCCTGACTTACCTACTAACATTAGCATAGCTCTACAAAATTGTCTAAACTTGCCTGGAGACTCTGCCTGAGGCTTCAGCCAGAAAAATGTGATGTGAAGAAGATGTGTGAGTAAAAATTGTGCCTTTGTGAGCAAAAATGCTATTTTTGAGTGTGGACAAGTCTTACAAGGTTAGGTTGAGTTTGTTCTTAATGTTCATGTGAAGCAACCAAAACATAGTAAACGTGTGAGTATTCCTGCTCATTCTAATCCATGTCCCTTCTTTTTCTTGTTTCCAGGCTCTGGAATCTAATCCTTCACATTAATTCCTGTCAACAGTAAAGAATCATAAGCATTTTTTAATTTCACCAGATAAAAATGGTTTCTGCTTGTCTTCTTTTCAAATTAACTCTGTAGACTATTTTTGTTTCGGTTACCATATATCAAAAGACTAATCATCTGTTCCCTTGTTGATACCAGACTTGATATCCCAGGAGTCACACTTTTTTTTTTTCCATCATCACTCGCAGATTTTCTCCCAGTACTGAATATCAGCAGAGTTTCTACCATGAGAAAGTCATGATCCCTGGCTGGGGACGCTGGATTTAGTTGCAGTTTGAAGGATTACAGCACCTTTAGACAGACAGCAGGATGGCACTACTTCTTGAGAGACTCTTGGTGATTCGACCTCCAGGTTTCCTGCAGTCAGTGTCTCATCTTTCATTCTCTTGAGTACAAGAGACCTGTGAGTGCCTTCCTTAAATCTCAGTTAAGCAAGCCCAAGGTCCACAGGCTGATGAATAGACATTGTCTCTTCTCCCTTCTTACCATGTGAACTCTGAAACACACTCTGAGAAACGTCTCTTTGTTCCTCAGGAGAAAGGCATTCTCCCTGGTTGGCCTGTGTTTTGTTTGAAATATGGCAGCAAAGAGGAAATGATTTAATTTCACTTTCTTCTGAGGAGTTATGAAAAGACACTTATGGGCTTAGTTTTCCTAAGATAGTTCCTGCCTTGCTTTCCCTCAAGGATCTGTTTCTCCACTGCTTGTCTTGTCATATGCAAAATGAGGAAGAAGGGCTGTCTGGGCCTGATTCATTCGTTGAAGTGTCTACCATAGCAGTTTAATAAATAACCATAAACTTTATGTCCTTAAGGTGAGAAATCAATCTACAGAGGCAACTTTTAGATATTTCATCTAAAATAAGAGTCTGAGGTGAAGAAAGATTAAGTGAAATGGAGAAGTGAAGAACTTGGCTGTCACCTTGCCTCATGTTTGCTACTTGAATACCATTGTAAGAAGAGGCAGCGTTCAGCTTCAGGATTCTTTCTATGTGGAAAGCAAGGGTGAATTCCCTGACTCACTACAAAAGCTTGGTCCTTTATTTAATTTTGATTATTTACTTCTCTGACAAATTTAAGCATCTCTTTCTAGCTGCTGCTTTTTTCCATACCAGACTCTGCCTGCCCTCCTCTGGTCTTTCCACACCTTCACAGGCAAAGAATTGAAATGCTGAATTATCTGGAAACCAGAAAATGTTGTAAGATGAAAGAAAGAAGTTTGGAATAAAAAGGAAATGGCTAGGCTAGTAATGCTGAACGTAATGCCTGCCTTTACCTTAGTATAAGCAATGTGAGAAGTTTCTACCAAATTTAGGGTCACTGGCCTGTTGACTAGGCATAACTTTTGTCTCTTACCTAATTCAGGCACCTCAAAAGTCTCATGAGAAATGTCTTTGTTTGTGTGAGCGAGATGTTTAATTCAGCAAACAACAGTGAATGCACACTTCTTGAGTCATGGTAAAGTATCTGTACATAGCATTCTGTCTTTTTAGATTACCCTTCTAAATTTTAAGATGCATGTGAAAATTTAGGATTCAGAAGTTTGCAGAGAAATAAAAATCAAACAGTGTTTGCATGAAATCATGAGAGGCACTTGCTCTTTAATTGTGATGTTTTATCCTTCTCCCTCCAGTTGCAGATAATTTCAAAAATTCTACTGGCAATACACTGAGAAAATGCTTGTCAATACATTTCTTAATTTTTTTGTTCCTGTTCTTCCTGACCATGCAATTTAGGTGGGGAGGAAGAGAGAAAGAATGAAATGTCCACAACAGTGGACAGCTGCTGCTGGGAAACTCCTGTCTGACTTGTGATGGCAAATGATGTTTCAAAATAATCCGTGCCTGGAATGGACTGATACATACAAGAGAAAGACAATATATCTTAGTGATTCCTGTTAGTCTTCTTTAAATTTTAAACACATTTGCTTAACTTATTCTTTGCATGCTATTCTAAAATATTTACAAGTATCAGTGATGTTCAGGGAGTTTCTACTGTACAGTTAGAAGGTCTTTCGTGACTGATCTGATCTGACTCACCAAGTCCTCCTCGTAAGTGCAATCTTTGCCATCCCCCAGAGGTACCCCCTTTCATAGGGAAAAGTGTAAAAGCAGCACTTTGGAAACATTATGCAGGAAGACTTTGCAATGCAGTTAAGTACAGTGCAATGTAGCTGAAAACATAGTCTCTGTGATGTCAAAAAAACCCTATCATAGAGTTTTTGTAGAGTGGTTTGTGTTGGAAAGGACCTTAAAGATCAGGTATTTCCAACCATGGTCAGGGACACCTTCCACTGGACCAGGTTTCTCACACAGCCCCACCCTGCCTGGCCTTAAATGCTTTCAGGGATGTGGCGTCTGCCGCTTCTCTGTGCAACCTCTTCCAGTGCCTCACCACCCTCACGGTAAAGAACTCCTTCCTAATATCTAATCTAACTTTGATATAACCCTCTGTGTTATTTCTATGCAACTAGAACTGTTAGCCTGAGTTTACTACCACACTCCCTGATAAAAGCGTTGCTTTCCATCTTTCCTGTAAGCCCCCTTTCAGTAATGGATGGCCACTATTATGTCTCTTTGAACCTTCATTTCTCCAGGCTGAACAACTCCACCTCTCTCAGTGTGTCCTAAAAGGAGAGGTGCTCCAGCCCTCTCATCATCTTCATGGTCCTCCTCTGGACCCACTCAAGTAGGTCCATGACTTTCTTGACATGGCACCGAAGTGGTAACTGGAGGTCAGACTTGAGACTTCACTTGGAAACCGTATGAAGTAATTGAACGGAATCCCAAGTCTCCAGTTGCTGTTATGCATTTCATGCCTTGCTGGTGTGCAGACACCTCAATGCTAGGTGTTCTCGTCTTCAGCTGAGCCCTTGTCTGAAGGGCAAGTTTAATAAAATGATGTCATATTGCAGTAAAAGTTACTGGCTTTTACAGTATCTGAAATAGATAATTTCTTAAATTGTCCTTTAGAAATTTTCCAGGCTGAAAAAATTTGTGTCTTAAACCCTTCAACATATTACTCAAGCAGTTTCTCTCATTTAAAGGACTGTGAACTTCCTGACGAATTCAATTTCTTTGTTTTTCACTTTCACATTAATAATTTCACAGTGATGTGGTCATAAATTAAACATCTACTAGTGTTTCCAATCTTTTCTGATTAAACTTTGTTATTTTTAGCTTCATATAAAGGTTGCAACCAGCTTAAATTCTCTTCTAGATGCTGTACGAACTACAATGAATGCCAACCTCTAACTAGATAGTTTTTAATTCAAGACATATTCTGGTGTGAGGAGCATAAGTAAATTTCCCATTAGTTTGCATGAATCATTAGTTTATACTGTAACATCTTAATTTCACATCAATTAATCATGTGATTATTGGTATAAGATATTCACGGTGGCAAAGGATTTGAGAAAGATGAGTAACCAAACTGTTTTGAGGAGCAGCTGTTTCTTCACAGTTGACAGGAACGTGTGCTGTGACTCTGTGTGACGGGGATGACAAAAATTTCTGCTGTCATAGGAAGAGAAAACTCCCTGCTTTCAAACTCACCTCATGTTCCCTGAACAGAGTTCTATATTGGTGAGCTTCTGCAGTCTGTCTTCTCAGTTCATTCACTAAAAATGATTAAGAAAAAACCCCATAGTCATGCTGGAGGGAGGGGGGAAAGACAGTGGAAGAAATTAGAAATTGTGGGGTTTCCTGTGGCAGCTTTCATTAGTTAGTTATCAAAGGCCTCCATTACGCTGAAATAAATCACTACTTTGCAACTGTGTCTTCTATTTGTCAGCAAGTAAGCAAGAAGGAAATACAAGGTACAGCTGAAAAAACAGGGGGAAATTGTATAGGTGAAAATATACCTAAAACTTGTTCAGAAAGGTAACTGAGACTTATTCCCTGTGCGCTCATGCCTGGTAAAAAAAGCCATGGGGAATTACTGTTGCATGAGACCTGCAGAACTAGGCTATTATATTTGTAGAATTATGGAATGATTTGGGTTGGAAGGGACCTTAAAGACCACCTAGTACCACTCCCTGCCATGGACACCTTCCACTAGAAAATTAGCAAATCTTTCTTACTGCAATGGACATGGACATTAGGAATTAAGTTCATGTACTAGATTAACTGTACTTTCTACAACTCCTTGCCTGTTTCACTAAAAAGAGAAAAACTTTCAAGCCTGCCCCCAGAGACCCATTTAGTTTGAGATGCATTCTATTGAATTCACATTGGTTTAGAGGGAGTTTTCAAGGTACTCTCATTAGCTCATGTTTAGCAGTCATTCTCATCTTCCTACTCTAAGCATTCCAAACTATGAGACTGGCAACTGCGCTAAGAATGAAAATGGCCTCAATGGACCAGCTAGAACCAACAGGAAATATCTGGATTATCTGCTTTACTAGTTGTGTGTACTCCACTTTCACCCTATTTTCCTTCTACCTAAAATTCACCCTGTGTTTTCAATTGATCTTCCTACTTATTTCTTCCCCAAAGGCTCAGATTTGCATCCAGTGAAGCCAGTATGAACGTTATATGAGAAAGTTTAAGCCTTTAGACTGTGATTTAACAAGGTACTTAAGCACATGCCTGGCTTAGTGCACAAGAACCTCTCACTGAAAGCAGCAGAAAGATTGCTACTGGCCTAATTGGGAACAAGAGTGACCTATGAACCATTAAACAGCTGCTGAATTCCACTGCAGTAGTGACTGTACTTCAGTGACGGGCTGGGTGTGAGCTCTGTGAACAGTTTATGATGTGCTTGGGAACTTTAAGAATTAAAGCAGCTCTATTACCAACTGCGCCCGACCATGGAATTTACTAGTCTAGACAATATATCTTCTGGTCCATGGCTACCAAGAAGCTTGTAAAAAAGGAAAAAGGTATTTTGCAGAACAAATTAAGAATGGTATCTCCCCAAATTCAAGGGTAATCAGTGAAAAATATTTGTCAAGTCACTAAAGAAGAAATGTAAATTATTTTGTATGTCTCTCTATCATATGCTAGAACAGAATTTTAAAGCACTTGCTTATACAAACATATCCATTCATGTTTACATACAGGATATTACACATACATCTCCTTAACCTAGCAGGGCAAGACTAGGAATAGTGTTTCCGAGTTTGCTCTGATCTTTATCTTCTGATTTTCCAGAAGTGAAGTGATCACTAGCATTTACAAATACTTGGGAAAAAATGCAAGTGATTTTTTTATGAAAGCCAGAATATTAGCAAAGACTGATGAATTAATCAACAGACACTATCCTATCTTATTCCTCTAGTGTAATATTTTGATACTACTGTAGGAGGTGGTTGATATGTAGGTGACTATAATACTGTCATAGACACATTGGGCAGTCTATAGGTAGGTGGCTACAACTTATGTGACAGACAATACAGTGCGGGATTCGTTGTGTGATGGCAGATAGGAAAAGATAATGCTCATTTTTTGTAGGTTGGGGTGTTCCTCCCACTGCCCTTTAGACTTAGATCTATTTATGGCCTACTTAGGTCTGTGAGATCCACACCCTTCAGTTTTCCATGTCTCCTACCCAGACTAATCCATCGCATGCCAGGGAAAACCTCTAGTGCAGCAGGTCATAGTTCTGTTCAAGGAATTGTATTGCTCTCTTGGGATTGCACTGCCTCTTAGCTACGGGAAAACACGAAGCCATGGCAGCGTCAGTGTAACATCCTGGTCCTCTTCCAGCCCAGGATGTTCCAGGGGACAGACTGTGACTCCATGCTGCAAACCCATGGTGTATACCCCAAGCCCAGACGATGTGAGTTTCTTACGCCAGCTGCACAAGTCCCATGCTCAGAACATCCAATAGGATGGCTCCCAGGATCTGTTTAAGACAGCTTTGGTATAAATGTGGTATGGACTAGCAGCCATCTAATTCCCACTCTGTGCCTCCAGCTGTACTAGGTTTTGCGTTAAGCTGTTGTACTGTTATTGCTGCTGCTTACCCTTAACTCCTTACAAAGTTGTAGTTTAAAAGTGTCATTCACCAGTCTCTACCTTACTCATTGAAGGTTGTTCATGCAATGTACACAAAAATGGTGTTAAAGCCCTGAGCAAGAGAGGCTGCTCTGCTTTCAGGGGATCACATAAGGTACTGTGTCCATAAATAGGCTATTTTTCTTCTTAGAAATTTAGCACTCTGTGGTTATTTATCTAAGATCTATGTACCATATCTGGAAAGCAAACCTTCATTTAAAGTTGCATTTGAGGTCTGTGTGTCATTTATTTTAAATCAACGCAGGAAAACAGCTGAAAAGAATTTCTAATTTAAGCTTTTCACTCTACACTTTTACATTAATACTTTCAGTCCTTCTTGGCCACCTAATTTGACACCATGACTGATGGCACCTGTGAATATCTCCTGCTGCAATGAGGTACCTTTGTAAGATACCTCCCTGTTTGTGCCTATAGTTACAAAAATGCTTATTACAACTGTGTAAGTAGCCTGAAAAGTCACTTCTCTTAAAGAGTTTCATATGAGGTAAAACTTCCACCAGCTCTAAAAGGTGTGCAGATACAGCAATTTCAGAAGCATCACATAAATGCTCAGGCAGGCTTATTAAAAAGAAGAGATCTGTGTTATTTTGAAATGAAATTAAACTCTCCTTTAAAGGGTTACACTTTGACACCAATAGACACAAATTGCTCATTGGTCCGAGAACTTGTATGTGGAAACTACTGAAGTACTGCTTCTAATTTGAAAATCAAGAGCTGGCGGGGAACAGAAAGTTCACTGGCCCCAAAAGAGTATCTAACTTTTGCAGAATGGTTAGACCAAAGAAAGCCATCTGCAAACCCTGAGGATTTCATTATTGGAAGAGCAATAGTCATCAGCTGGGGGAGGCTTGTGGTCTCAGCTCTAACGCAGAGCACTGTCTGATTTAGTCTTTTTCTTAAAGCTCTGCATAAAATGTCAAGTGCTTTAGAGTTTAGGAATTGTTCCAGGATGTTTTTCAAAAATTTGGACAGAAAAATATCATCTTACTGCTTGTTGACTTTAAAGGGCACACCTAATATTTGCTTGCTGGGTGAAGAAAAGGCTCGTATTAAATGGTTAATTGACTTTACAGCTTTATAATTTAGAAGAGATAGGATATCTGGTACTAAAGAAAATATATTTGCATGTGGGGATGGGAAGGCAAGGGGCTAGAAACTCAGAGCAGTTCCAGAAACTCAGAGCAGTTCCAAGTGTCTGGGCAAAGCACAAGCAAAGCCTCAGAGGGATGCAAACATCCCACAGATGATGAAGGTGACTGAGCAGCTGGACGACTCTGCTACCTCAGGAACACCAGGAGAAATAACAGAGCATCCTCCTGAATCCTCCCAGTCACCCAAACTGCTTTGAGAAATGTTTTTGCTCATTTCCTTGCTTTTCCCATTATACCACCTAGTTAATCCTCCCCAGAGCTCTTCAGCCAGCCTTGTGCATTTCCAGAGGGCCGGAGTTGAGAGCAGTTGGATATATTGAATTGCGAGTGCTGAAAATCTGTTGCTTCTCTGGCTTGCCCTCAAATTCTCAGGCTGCCTCTGATCACTATTGTTCAAGTTTTGAGGCAGAATATTTTACTTCTGCAGCATGTCATGTGCTTTTATTTTTAGCTTGTTTGGCTTATTCCTAAAGTGTTTGTTTCTAGTTTAAATAATTTCTTTATAACTGCATCTGTTGGGTTGGGGCTCAATTCAGGAAAAACAATGACTGGATTTTATTGTTTATGAATTCTCTAAGTGTATGGCTCTGCACAGATAACTAGACAGAAAGTCACAATTTCAAAATACTGTTGCTAGATGACTTAGGCTCTGTTCCAAAAATAATTAGGCACTTAGAAAGCTGAATTTCTATGAAAATCAAGAGTCTGCAGGAGACCTTTGACTTGAGATCTCAGGCTTGGAAAATGAATGCATAAGTATTTGGAATTTTACTCCTCACTCTGATTCAGTAAAGGACATCCTGTAACCTACTCATTATAAGTAGTCCCATTAAACTCTGTTTACCTCACCATGAGTGAACTGGGTTATGACCTCATGGGGGACACAAGTAGTGAGTAATTGAAACAGAAGGATGGAATGTTAAAAGAGGGAATATTATTATTGTATATGACTGTTATCTCAGGGTCTGCTTTTGTTCCTGTATCATCAGCCTGGTAAATATTATTACTGTTTCAAGTAACTAACAGAAGCTAAGTTGGCTGGATATGCTTATATGGCCCCAGTTTTCACTTGCTTATCACTTTTCTAAAGTGTAGTTACTTGGACTGAAATTGTTTAATCTGTTCCAGTTTCTTTGTGGATATTTTTGTTTGTTTTTCGTTCCTTTTGGGTTCTTTGAGACTGTGACATGCAGAACTTTAGTGGGGCTATGATAATGGGGGTAATACTGTTTTCTACACCACAGAAGTGCTTTGCTGGGAAGTAATCATGATGAGAGGTTTCGGTCCTTGTTGGCTTTAAAGCAAGGAATTGAAAAAGCAAAGGATGGACTTGCTATGTAGAGTCTTTTTCTGTCTTTTCAAAAATGTGGCCAGACCACGTGTGTTTGAAAAGCATTGCTTTCTACAACCTGAGACATTGTTAAAGATCAGGGGAATCAGCTCCCTGTCTTGACAGACCAGGGCCCCAACCCAGTTGTGAACAAGGACACCCATGACCAGAGCTGCGAGCAAGGAGCAAGACTTCTTCAAAACTAATCTTCCTTGCATCTTGCTCCCTGGAATTGTGGTGGTGGCCGTCATGGCAAATTAGAAGAGATGGATTGTCCCTTCTGTCAGAGTTCCGTCTGCTGATGCCACCGCTGGGACTGAGTCCAGCTGAACCATGGGTATGAGTGGAGGGGAGAACAAACTGTCCAGTACCTCTGTCAGGGGAAATAGATGAATTTCACTAAGAAGCCTTAAATTTGACAACATTGCAACTACATTGAGATTTGTTCAGAAAACAATCTGATTCCCAAAATCCGCTTTGCATCAAAAAACCCTAAATTAATTTTTGCCATCATATTTAATTTTCCATCCTAGTGTGTGACATAGTACTTTAAAAACTAAAACATCTTTCAGGGGAAAAGTGTCTGCTTTTTGCAGCATAGTTCAATGTTACTCTCTTAAGTGAAAGAAGAAAATGGACACTCACCTTTCAGAATTTCAGGGAAAACGTCGTCTACCGCATTTGCTTCTCTTAGCTGGAGTTTTGCCACCTCATCAAAGCTAATATCCCTTCTTCTGCAAATAAATGCCAAGGGATCTTTAATTAGCTAAAATGATCAGCAGTCAGGACCTTGATTTTTCACTTAATCTGAAAATAGCACAGTGTCCCTTAGCACACTGCGAGCACATTGGCACTGCACCAATAGAGAGAATATAGTGCCAATTACTAAATCATACACTTCCTGCAGCTTCTTCTACATTTCAAGTTGAGTTCATCCCAACAGCTGGAGAAGGGCATTGTAGTTTCTACATCTTGTGGTAAGGGAATTAATGCTTTCTTTGGAAATTATTTTGTAGGGCTGTTTCAGAGCTTTTGGGTTTGTTCACTCGAACGTTAATACAGCAAACTCTAGTGGTCAGTGTGGTGCAGTGGAAAGGAGTGAAAAAGGCAGTCCCAACCTGTTTTGTACTATGATTTATTACTATTTACAGGTGAAACTCGGGCTCCACCCTTTGTGCTGTTCTTGTACACCACTGACTGCTGTTCTTGGCATAACTCTTTAAACTAACACCTGCACCGACAGCAAACAATGGCTGAGCAAGATGTTTGCTGAAGCCTCAGTGAGGTGTTATGAAGTCTCTGCAGATAGTCATAGGACCACCGGACTAGCAACCTTGTATGAGTGCCTGCAGCAATGCTCCATTCCCACAGCACCCAAGAGTAGATGGGACAGTTCCAGCCTTGCAGATCAGCTCATCCTTGCTTTAGATGCTAAGTCAAAATTAACGGAGTTTAACAACTTCAAAGTGTGCTTTGATATGTCTGTCATCTTAGGGTATTCATCAGTGGGTCACAAAGCAAAAGTTCGGATGACTACTCCTTAAAACAGCTAATTGCTGAGTCCTGCAGGAAAGATATCCCAGTGTCAGTGAAGGCTGTAGAGTGGGTGCAGCAGGGAGCAGAATGCTGTGGTGGAATTGGACACAATGGGAACATGCTGCCAAGGGCCAACTTCATGGCTTTGCAAAAAGACTTGTGACCCATTCCAGCAGAGTTTTGTTTGGTTTTGATTTTTACTGGCAGTGCTAAAGTGAAAAAAGAAAAGAAGGCTATAACGAAAGCCAAATATTCTGGCATAAATAGTGTAGTTCTGTCCAAGTCAGCTGGGTGAGACTGGTTTAATTCAGTTAGACTTCTATATAGATGCAAAGTAGCTCTTTCCATGTCTATAACATGTTTCTTGGAAGAAGCAGCAGTAGGATATGTCAGTATTGGCTAGGGTCTGAATCTGATGACTCTACAGCTGTCTTTTAGTTCCTTATATTATCAGCCTTGACAGTGCAAGAGTGGTTTATTCAGGGATGTGCAGAGTGTGGGGACAGTGGGAGCTGATACAATTTCCACCTATTTTCATGGTTAGCAGCTTGTCCTTGTTTTCACTGGCGCTGCATTACAGGATCTGTTTTCCATGATTTCTGGCTTCCAGCGCAGGTGTGACCAACCACACATTTAAATTTCTTCATGTTTCTGCTCCACCCTTGAACAACTTCTTGCCATGGAACCCCACTAGTACCAGTAAAGTTTTTCTAAGGATATCCTGAAGCCTCAAAGCACTCCTGTGAGTAGAAGAGAAAAATATTTTTATGGCCAGTTTATAGGCAGAGAAATAGAATACCTTAAATTACTTCCTCAGCATCATCATAAAACTAGTCCTACATGAAGAATTAGTTAGAATGAGAGCACAAATGTTTTGTCCTCCAGCCCTGTATTTATTTCCATGCCTCTCCTTTTTTCAAGAGACTCTACATTATAATTAATTTAACAACAAATATGATTAAAGTAAGTGGTTCAGTTAATGCTTTCTGACATGTTATATATAGAGACTGCTTTCAAGTAAGAGTCAACTTTTCCTTTCTCTTTCTTTTTCTTTTTCTTTTCTTTTTTCTGCAGTAAGGCTCCATTTCCTGCTTTCTTTGAAAAATTGTACTACGAATTATCAACAAGAGGTCACATATTCTAGCATTCAGTGTGAGCTGCCAAACCTGCAAAACGTGTTGCTCTTTAAAGCAACCTCTTGCATGTTCTATTTCACACATGGCCTTTGGAGCTTGTAGGTCGTGAACAAGTAAAATGGTGGTCTTTCATGACCACAAGAGTTTCTAAATCACTGTGTTTTGCATTCTCTCCATCTGTGTGACTTATTCTGGTCACACACCTTTTAAAATATGCAGAATTTTGCAACTCATACCCCTCTCCCCTCAAATGTGAAATTAATTGGTTCACAGCTCTTTACAGGATTTCATGTAATTTAGTTTTGGGGCTTACTAATAAATAGAAAATGGTTTAGTGATGGCCTCCACAGTGTTAAGTTAGTGGCTGGACTCAGTGATCCTAAAGGTCTTTTCTGCACCTGCTGTAGGTTGTATCAAGTGTCCATCTAGCCCAGTTGTCTAGTGCTGGCAATGTTCATGTAAGGAACTACTGAAGAAAGTGGGAAAAGGGCAAATACAAGACTCTGCAGCCTCCCAGTTTCTAGATCAAATGAGCAATTATGTAATTTCCTCCCATGAGCTGCACAGCACCCAGAACCATACGTATGCTAAAGGAAGGTTATAATTGTGTATTATTTTGGTCAGTATAAACACTGTGTTTTCAGTTCCTACTGTGTCAAAGCTGGACATGGAAATGATTGATTGGCTTACAGGAAAGAATGAAATTCACAAACGTTCAGGCCTTTCTTTTCCATGAATATTCACAAGTACAGGGGATTAGTAACTGGAATAGTAGCAAGAGCTAAGAACATCTGTGCAGATTAATAAGAACTACAGGGTTTTTTTTTACTCAGTATTGATATATGTTTAAATCTTGATGTATTTGCTGCTCTGAAAAGAGAAAATTAAGACTTGTCATTTTTTTAATTTCATGTTACTAATTTCAACAATGCACTTAAATGATAATTAAG
Source organism: Grallaria varia (assembly GCA_013396735.1). NCBI lineage: Eukaryota > Metazoa > Chordata > Aves > Passeriformes > Formicariidae > Grallaria > Grallaria varia. Next base: position 501,766 of record VWZG01011924.1, on the reverse strand, counting down.
TCACTGCAAACTCCTTTTGGTTCAAGGATTTCTAGCATCCCTTTTTCTGAGGTTTATATGTATGAGCATTGACTATCCACATACTGCATGAGCATTGAAAGATCCCACGCCAGCCAGTGCTGATCCTGGTGTCTTGTAGCAGTTTGTAGAACTTTTAAAGAAATGTCTGGTGACATTTGCAAATGAAAAAGCACTTGAACCCCAGCAGATTAGTACACTGGTCCCTTGCTTTGAGGTTTGGTGTCAAAAGAACTGAAAAACTTTTTAAAAATGCAAGTGAAACCAAGTCATACTTGCAGACTCAAAGCACCAAGGTTTGATCTATTCTTATGCCTTTTTTCTGCAATATTTAGTGCTACGTACACAGGAAAAGTCTGCATGGTGTTATTGCAAATTCAAACCCATTTATCAGATCAAACTGTACATCAGATACACAAGTGTGACAATGATAAGATCATAAAAATCCCATTTAGGTTTCTCAAGCTCTACATATGTTTTTGGGTTCCCATATAATACACTATAGATCCACAGTGGGGCTTTCATAATTTAACTCTAGCAAAGAAATTGTCCCCAGCATAAGATTCCTACAAGGCCTCAAATTAGATCAAAGAGTATTTTGTCTTTGGGGAAAATGTTTATAAAAGGTGTGTATTAAAAGGTTTCATGTCTGGTGAAACTCCAGATATCTAGTTTTAAACCAAATAACACGAACAGGGTAAAATATTCCCTCATGTAATATTGCTGATAATCTGTCCACTGACTTCTTACAAGTTTATCAGGAGATAAGACTATTGATCTAGTAATCTGATTTCCTTGTAGTATTTGATTTCCTTTACATCTTTATTGATAAAAGCAAGTCTTTCAGAAAGGAAGCCCTTTATTTGAAAACTTTGAGTTGAGAAGAAGTCACTGCTTCAAGGTACAGCATTTGTTCAGCACCAGTACTGCTCAAAAGTGTCCCATATTATCCTTCCAAATTTGTTCAGTATCAGTTTCTTTCACAGTGACTTTACAAAGACTTCTTTGGACACGAGTTTTCTTTCTACAAGGAATTCCTGGTTGGAATCATATTCTTTGCCTAAACAGCTTGTCCATGTTCTTTCTCAAACCAGTCTCTGTCATCACTCTCTTTCATCACAACACAAATTTCTTCAGTAGCTTCATATCTGCATCTGTTTTTTTCTGTAGGAAGCCAAAAGATAATGACAAAGGCCTATCAATGACCCTTAAAAACAAGCGGCATTGTCCTTGTTTCTTCCCTGACTTTCTAACACAATTGATTTTTCAAGTTGTTAAAGCTCCCTTCAATTGCTAAGTAGACCAAGTTTACAATAGCCCATAAGTGAAAAATTGTACTTGGTGGCTTGAGTTTTCAGATCCACTCTTCCATGCACAGGACAGTTGGATTAAGTGGTAAGGGCTGCAGTATTTCCCTCGCTGTTTTGTAGGTAACAGTGTTCACTTTTGCATCTTCCGTTGTTCACTCCTACTTAAAAAGGATGTGCAGCAGCCCTTCAATACACAATACCAGCATAAACAGGTCCCCCGAGTTATCACAGTGGTCAACATTATAGATGTACAACCAAAGACCTACTAATGATTTAAGTTTGGAAGCCTAAATTTACAATTCACCTTAAGACCAGTCTCTTTGATAGCCAAAATTATAGAAAATCTTTTAAGTTTGGATTTATTCTGTACGGTAGTTTCCTAGATAGATCAGATATTTCAGTCCTTTTTCCCCTCTCATATTGGCCAAACGATGAAACAATTCTGAATTTACAAACTGATCAAAGAAGTTGATTGATTTATTTGAAAACCAGTTCGCCTATAAGTTGCCAAGCTGGCTATAATTTCAGTGTAGCTTGAATAGTTATGCTTGTTTAGAGAATAGAAGTTGAGTTTTGTGTTTGACCTTCAATGAATTCCAGGTGAATATTTTATGGTTTTGATGAATATTGAACATTTTTGCTAGCAGTAGTGCCTGAAAGATATCAATTTATAACTCCATACCTTGTTGGCTCTTTACAGCGTATCAGTTTTATGAATGCAAGAATAGACTCAGTGTGATCTTTAACATCTCTGATATATGATGTGGAATAATGGTATGACGCTGAGTAATCTGATTGACAACCTGGAACAGTCAATCAGGTACATATATTTTCTCTTTAGCATCGTCTTACTTTCAACTTCCCTCAATTTTTAGTGAGGGAGAACTGCATTACAGCTTAAAAAAAGCTTATTTAAAATGAAGTGAGTAAAATTTTGTCATTAAAAATGGAGAATTGGATTGTTGCAACTCTTGAAAAATGTCTATAGTTTATATGGAAGAGTTTTGGTTCAAAACTGCAAATGAAATCTGTGAACTGAAAATAAACCATTTGATTTTCCAAACTGCAGTGCTTTGTTTACTGAATTTAATCAAAATTTTGATAATAATAAATTTATTAATAGCAAGATGTTTCAAACTGCAGTTAAGCAATTTGTTCTGCATGGAATTAATTTATTGTGAACTGAATTTGTTTTACAAAGTTATTCTTTATGATCTTTTTTTCATGGTGATTTAAAATGAAATTGTCAGAAATTCTCAAAACAAAAAAGTAAATAAAAACCTAAATATTCCCTCAATTGTAACACTGAGAAAATTTATCATGAAACAAACAATATAGACATTTATGTCAGGTTACTGCAAGAAAAATAGAATTCATGTACAATGCATAGTAGTGTATGGGTATTTGTGATCAAGGAAATTATTATCTCAGCAAGTGCAACTGCTTTATAAGGTTTTTTAAAAAGACAATTGTCATAATATTTATCGTATGAACTGGGTTTGTTTACAGATTATTTAAGAATAGTTTTTAGTATGTTTAAAGTTATTCACTGGCGTATTTTTAGTTTTGAAGAATGATAGGGTTCCTCATACTTCCAAGAGAAAGTGATTAGATCTATGAAACAGACTGGCATGGAGTGTTTTCATACTGATTATGGGCCTTCTCTTTTATTACACATGTCCTCTGTAATATAGGATTTTGTGTTGAAACACTTATAACAACACTGTTGCTTCCCGTTTTGAAGTCAAGAACCACAGCACCTAAAACATAGATGACTGATCCCAGCACAGTCACCCAGAGCACCTCAGCCAGACGCTTATGCTCTTTAGGCAGTCAATGGAGAGAAACAATTGCCTCTGGAAGACAGGGCTGAATGTCTGGAGGTGTAGATGGGGAGCTACTCACAGTCATCAGGAGAAGAAGGCAAGGAGCATGTCCCCAGTGCAGGTCCCCATGACTCAGAACCCACTGCTCAGTACCTGCAGACACTGCAGCCCTCTTCTGAGATTAACTTTCATACTAAGAACCTCACTGTGTAAAAGGGGATGTGACACCAGTGTCCCCTTCTTTCATGGCACTTTGACGGCTACTATTGCTGCTAGAACCAGGAGACCTTTGGTATGCAGGCATGTGGGTAGATAACCAGCGCCCTGGCTGGCCTTCACCACCTGGCTGCTGTGTGTTTGGGAGAATCAGAGGAAGCAGAACTACTATTCACATCTCCTGCTGAGATCAATTACTTAGATATACACAGACAAGGTTTGAAGCAAATGAGAATTTGGGAGGGTTAGGGGGTGGAATAGTAGTTACGTTCAGCTCAGCACAGGAAAGCATGGCATCCTGGTACCTGAGAATTTGTACATCCAACATCGATTTGATAAAAGAGAGAAACTGTGGGAGGTAGAGGGTATACTTGTGTCTGAGACTATTGACTAAAAATCCTGATCCTTTGGAACAAGGTTAAGTGTTTGCAATGGTAAGAGAGAGTTACAGGATGGCAGAATTCAAAGGCAAAATGCGGTTGGAAAACGGAAGTGAGAGAATAGAATAGAATAGAATACACTACAATACACTAGAATAATTCTAGTTGGAAGGGACCATCTAGTCCAACTGCCGGACCACTTCAGGGATGATCAGAAGTTACATGATGTTATTAAGGACGTTGTCCAAATGCCTCTCAAACACTGACAGACCTGGGGCACAAAGCACCTCTCTAGGAACCCTGTTTCCCTGTTTGACCACCCTCTTGGTAAAGATCACTGGACCCCAGGGAGAAACACTTGACACCTTTCTCTCCTGCTCCCCTCCTCAGGGAGCTGTGGAGAGCAATGAGGTTGCCCCTCAGCATCCTCTTCTGCAAAGCAGATAAGCCCAGTGCCCTCACTGCTCCTCACAGGATGAGAGACTATCACCAGCTCTGCTGCCCTCCTTGGGATGCATTCGAGGACCTTCACACCCTTCTTAACTGCTGGGTCCCAGCACTGCACGCAGGGCCCCGGGTGAGGCTGCACCAACCCTGAACACCTTGGGATAATCCCCTCTGTTTCCCACCTGGCCGTGCTGTGTTTGATGCACCTCAGGATGGGGTTTGCCCTCTGGGCTGCCGGGGCACACTGCTGGCTCCGGGTGAGCCGCTGCCCAGATCCCTTTCTGCAGGGCTGATCTCCAGTCACTGCCCTCCCAGTTTAGATTTGTGCCCAATGTTACTACATCCCAGGTGCAAATATGGCCTTTGAGCTTGTTAAATTTGATCCTATTAATCACTGCTCAAAACTCCACCCTATCTATAACTCTCTGCAAGGGGAAATACATCCCAGTTTAGTATCATCAGCCAGCTTGCCAATGGCGCATTCAATTATCCCTTTGGATTTTCTCCTCCCTCTTCTTGCCTTAGCCTGTTGTGGTCAGTGGAGTCATACTGATTGATACGCAGGAGAGGAATTGTTAAAATTAACCATGTAATGGTTCATGTGATATCTGGGACAATTTACCAATCATTTACTAAATGAAAATAGAGTCCAGCTGGCGTAATCTGGAGCATATCTGTACTCTGCTATTTCAGATAAATAAGTTTGGAGATCTAGTTTGCGGGACCTGTGAAGTCTTGGAGAAACCCCTGTGTGTTGATTTGAGCTTAGCAATGCCTTCTCTTTGGAAGAATCCTAAAGTTCCTTTTCCCTGAGTACAAATGACATTTATTTCTTCTTCCTGTGAATTTAGTGAGCATTTAAGATAAGAATTTTCTTCCTCTGGTTTTTCCATAGCTGCTTTGCACATAACAGTGTTTTGATCAGAGAAAACAAAGATTTAAGATGAGATATGAGAGGAACATGACAGCATGACTATTAACTTCTTTTGTGCTAGAAAAGAGTTTCTAGTTCTCAAGATCTTAAAAACAAACAGAAAGTCAATCCATTGAGAAAGGAGCCATAATAAAACCCAGATCTCTTTTCTGATTTTCCCAATATAAATGATAGTATTTCCTACAGACTAACAATCCAGACCTTAATATGGGAAAAAAAGACCCCCAGCACAGGAAATGCATGTTTCTCTTGCTCATTTCAGACACTTTAACAGACAAAGATGCTCAAAGTCTGAACTGATGAGTTTCTTTGGCAGTGATTGTCCCACAACAGCATTTCATTAAATGGTGGGGGGGATTTCCTCTTTGCTTCCGCTCCAGGCTTACTCACAGATCCCACAGATGCAGATCTCTCAAATGACAGCTTTTTTTTCCTTCACAAACCTCCAAGAATTTAAAGATTCCTTTCAGAAAAATAAATTTCTCTTTTATTGTGACTCACACTTATTCAGTCCAATGCAGCCTATGCAAACACTCATGCAGCTTTAAATTAGCATTTGTGAACAAGCTGGGATTCTTTGGCTGTTTGCTGAGACTTGGCAGTTCAGTTCCTTGAGGAAAAAAAGAAAGAGAGATTCACGTCTATTTATGGCTTGATTTTCAGACATGCTGAGTACCTCCTGTGGACTTTGAGAGCTGTTCCTCTGAAAATCAGGTCACTGATGTGATGCTGGAAGGAGAAAGCACAAGGAAAAAGAAGGGCTCTGATTTTCAAACACAAGTGTTTATATGGTTTGGGGAAGAAAACAAAATGAAGAAATAAACCAGTTTTTAAAGGTCTTGGTTGGAAATATGACTGAGATACATATTTCAGACAGGGTTCACCACTGAAAAATGCCTGTGTGCACAAAAGCACTGACAGTCGCTTATTTTCCAGCACAAGCACAGTATGTTTAGCTTCTCTCCCCAGCTAACTTGCTAGTAAATCACTAAAAGTTTTACCTGTTAGTGCAAGGCCAGCACAGCCTGGAGATGTTGGTCTCCTCCTACTTGCCTGAGCTTCCTGTCACTGCCTCCAACCAGAGGTTCTTGTCCCCTCCACATGTTACTGGGTAGCTGCTTGTTGGTAGCAGTCACTCAGTTATTCAGTCTAAGTAGACCAGCTAATAAATTTGAAAAAGTAGGTCTTTGACTAAAACACAGCAGGCAGTGCACGTGTGACCTCCTCAGCCAGGGGATCTGACCAGGGTGATATTCTTCACCAGAGGTAACGTCTTGTCTTAGTTTTAAAAGCCTCTTTTTGACGCAGGATTTTTTTCTCTGTGGCACCCAACATTAAAACACAGTGGCACAGAGAGTAGTTATTATAAAAGCAAACCACTAAAGATTTTTTAAAAATAATGTTTTCCAAAACTTGTGATAGTCAGTTCATAAAGCAAGTCTAAAATTTCAGTCCCATCTATGCTATATATAATCACATTGCAATAATGCACTTGTCTGTTTCTTATTAAGCATTAAAAAATCACATATACATTGCAGACTTATTCCCTCACCATCTGCTAAGGCAGTATTAAAGGTGAGATTTCCTAAGGTACTTGAGCTCACAAAGTGAGAATTTCTTGACTTTCAAGGACATTATAACTTTAGGTAATGTTTTGTTCTGTCTAACAGACTTCCAGACAAAAATCCTAACAGCAAAAAGCAACAAACAAACAAAGGCAAAACCCAACCAAACCAAAGCCATCTGTATTTTGAGGATATAGCACTTTTAATTTTTTTTTAATAACTAGAAGTTATTAATAAAAATGTGATGATTTTATACATTTTCAGTGCAATTTAGTACAGACATATTCCTGTAAAAGAACACCAGTGTTTTCTGTTCTTCACTAACTCCCAGATGCTCCTCAGTGTCAATGGGAATCAAGTATTCAGAATCCTACAGTAATTCGAAATTCCACAGTAAATATTTAAATTCCGAGACCGCTTTTGTAGGTCAAGTTCCCTTAAATGGAACTGTAACAATTGCTATCAAGGACAAAAGTTGAAAAAAAAAAGAACGCAGTAAATATGTTAGTTTGAGTCTTCCTGCAGGACCGAATGAGGGTCGTAATAGAGAATAGAATAGAACACCACATAAATTGTTATTTATTGATTAAAAAAAAAAGCCTTTTTGCCACTGGCCTGTAAATATGCAGTCTTTGGGATTTGGCATAAAAGATTAAGTGGGTAAAACTGATTCTGAGCATCTGACCTGCATGCTAGTCCAGCCAGGTGGGTATGAAAGAGGAATTCCATGAAATAAGGCATGTGTGGAACAGTAACTCTTCCATTTCTATCACCCACAATATAGCATCTTCCATAGGCTTTTTAATGTAAGAAAACAAAACCAGTAAAGAGATGTCTCATGGAAGTTGCTTGTAAAGCTGTTTAAACAGCATCATGAGAAATAGAAAATCTGCTCATGACAAAAGAGGAGTGAGAGAACTTAAGACAAACATCCGTCTGAAAAGCAATTTATCTTGGAAGATTAAATAATCCACCTGAAATGTTCAACAGCATCAAATTTTAAAGCAGAAATTCCAGTAATTGCAATCTGAGTTGGATATACAGACTCTTTAGATAGCTTTAAAAATACAGAGTCTACAGACACCGGAAACTTAAAAAGACTATTGTTCAAGCCTCTTCTTTTTCTCTTGTGCAAGAGCATCCCCAGTATGTCAGACTGGTCCCTGCCCAAAGAACTCTTGTAGCACACAGCTGTACAGAGATCAGAGAAGAGCAACAGCAACAGGGATTTACTATGCATGATACCTTACAGATGTAGCAGTCTAAATAAGAAGTCAAATAAAAGTAATTAGGGGAAAATGACTGGTGTTTATGCTTAGAAAGACACCAATATCTTGTACTTTAAGTAATACATCAGATATTTAGCTACTGATACATTTTAAATCATAAGTCATTTATATCTGTTTATTAGCTGAAATGGGTTTGAGCCAAAATCTGCATTTCTTCTGGCTTCAGTCATTGTTTCTTTTCAGGAAGAGTTTTGGCTGTCTGAGTGACTGACTGATTGATAAGCATGAAAATGCAAAATGCATGTAATGATGGGTTTAGGAGGGCTGGGCTTTCCTCCTGGTTTTACTCTGAGAGGCCATGTGATTTTGGAAAACTCAGTGCAGCTTCCAGTGCTTTGTTTCCCGCAAAGTTGAAATTCCAGATGTTCTTCTTGAAATATTTCCAGGCATAAAACACCTGGCAATTCTGGACTTCCACTTTGTTATCCAGTTTTAGGCAGAACTCCAGACGAAGCCAAAAACATCTCTCAGCCCAGTCCATACTGTAAAACTAGAAAACACTTTGATTCCACTTTATTTCTTAATATGAAGCAAATAATAATTCTTAGAAATATTGCTCTCATATTGTATTTAGAAATATAGCCAAATCAAAAACATAGTTCAGACATGAAGACTGAAAGGTGTCTTGAGATTATTTAAAATATCACATCTCAATGTTTGAAAGTCACTTTCAAAAAAAAAAAAACCCACTAAAATTATTATTTTTTTCCAAAATCCTAAAACTTTTTCACACTTCTTGAAATCTTTTCTGCTCATGAAACCATTTATTGTTGATGATGTTTTTTTATTATTAGAGTGTTGAAGACCTCAAGAAAGACTTCATGTCAGGTTCAGGAGGCTGGATGCAAACACAGAAGAGGGAGGATTTTCCTTTTTATGGGATATATTTTTAATATCTCTCCACCTCTCAGTACCTGTTTATGGCCTACGTGAATCTTTTTGCTTCTTCCTTCAGCAGAGATGGTGTCCTGCATCTTAATACTTGTGACTGTCACATAATCTCATGTGTAGTCAGGTGGTCTGCTGTATTTCTATTAACACTTAAATGTCTTTATACATCTGCTCTTGAAAACTCAGATCTACCAAGATGCCTGCAAGAAATCAATCCATCCAAATTTGATGTTGTACTAGTTTTCTTCAGCTGAGTTCAAATTCTGTGCTGCCCCTTTCTCTTGTCCCTGCTCATTGCAGAGTTGGGCTAGATGACCTTTAAAGGTCCCTTCCAACCTGAATTATTCTATGATTCAGTAACTCTAGGAACGTTAAAACTGGTATAGTATTTTTTCAGTTATAATATCTGTGGTTGGTGGACAAACCTTCAGCAAACCAGTCTGCCTTGCCCTGAGCAGTGAAAAGGTGTAATACACCACAGTTTGGGCAGGTGTATGATGAAACAGTTCCTCCTGGATCCCTCCAGTGTGATCTTCCTATGTCAGCTCAGGAAAGCCCCACCATTTCAGTGGATGGCCTCAGGTACCCAACTCGGCTTGCTTCTGCCTTAGTAGAGCACAGTAACCAGTCAGAGAAAACAGTGCTAATCATTCCAGGTGTTTATGCTTTACACCCTCTGGTCATGATAGAAATAGTTCACCTTGTTGCAGTTTGCACTGAGATCACCAGACTTCACCTAACACGTGCTGGAAAACGGGGAGACACTTCCAGTTTATGTTCTATCATTCTCTGAATACTCAGGCAAACTTTTGCGTACCAATTATAAACTCATCAGATACAGGTTTACTGTAAAAGACCCTGGGAAAGCACAGTACTACTGTCCTAGCAAACCTAATTAGAGCAGGTCTAGACACAGGCAAGAGAGTTGTGATTAAAAACAAAACTAAACTAAACTAAACAAAGCTAAACTGAATTAAACTTTTTAAATACACCAAAATCTTAAAATAGGGGTAAGGGAAAGAAAGGATATCTATGAATCCTAAAACTAGAACACAAAGTTTTGAGGTTTTTTTTTCCTCTGTTTTTTTTTTCTTATTATAGATGCAAAAAAGATGGTTTGAGTTATGTTTCTGCTAGAAGGTAACAAACAGAACCACTTACTCACTTTCTTTCTTTTCTCCTTGTTTGTTACTAATTTTTCAGGGCAAACCCTTTGTCCTGAATGGCTCCCACGGTTTGAACTACTTAACTACAGGTGGTAAAATATTTGTTGCTTTGAGATAGAATGATATTGCCCACTCTCTTCACCCACATGCTCTGAAAACCAGTCAGCCAACAAGACAGGTTTGTTTCTATGTCTTCAGTCTCCTCACCCCCACAGCAGTCTAGAGAAAAGAAAGGATGAACTAACCTCCTTTAAGTGAGCAGTGATGTCATGGTGCCTGTTAATAAAGTCTCAGGGGTATCATGATTGCAGGACTTTCCATTAGAATTCCTCTTCTGGGTCTTCTCCAAGAAACAAATCCAAATGTAATCGCCTCATGTGCTGCAATGGAAACAGCCTCGGAGTGCCACTCCAGAGTTTCAAATCAGACAAGCCTAGAAAATGAGGAAAATTATTTTGTGTGTTTTAATAGTGATTTCCTGTAGTCCTTTTCTACAGCTTTTACTGGCTTGCAAAAGTTCCTGATGTTTTTAAGAAAATACAGAGTTATTGGAGAGGACAAGGAAAAAATGCACATAAAAGTTTGCAAAATAAAAGGAGAGAAAAACTAGAAATAACAGATTTTATGAGGTTCTACTATGCTGTTCCAGTTTCCTGTTACTGCAGGCCATAAGAACTCACATAATCCCCTTCACAAATTCAACAAACTCCACCCTCAATCTGCTTCAATTGCTTTGTACTTATTTTGGAAAATTGTTCAAGAGCCTTATTCCTGTGAATAGAGGAAGCCTTATTGTTACTAACCTGCCATTGTTCAAGACCAGACTGGTATTTGTCTCTGTCATTTCCATCTGTTTTTCCACATTTTACTGAAACAGTTCATTGTGTTTCCTATAAACTCACTGCTTTTTTTTTATTTTCGTCCCTTTAGTGTGCTGATGCTCTTTCCTGACTTCATGTCATCATCAAATTTTATTGGTCTCTCATTATATTTTTTGCCATTGTTTCTAATAAAAATACTGAGTAAGATGCATTGCAAAACAATCTCTAGAGAAACTCCAAATTTTACATAATCCATGGGTTTAGACTCTTCAACTGGTTCCTTACTGGATTTAGCATTAATTTATTAATGTACCTGTTTTCCAGTTTAATGTATGGCTTCCCAAGTGACAATTTATAATGTTGAACACCAAATAAATTTAAGCTACCAAAGTTTCTTAATCTAAAACTCATCCCTCATTAAAAGATATGGAGGTATTCTGGCTCAATCTGTCTTTGGTAGATTCAAGTGGTATCTCTTGCATGACTTTAAATATTTATTCTACAACACGGCATAGCTAAGATCAACCGAAGTTTAAATTTGTTCTCTTACACATTTGATATTTTCTCACAAAATCGCTCTTGGGAGAAGGGCTTTAAAGAAGAAAAGTGGTGTTTGTCAGTGATGTCTAACAGCTGGTAGCAGAATGCATGCAGGGCCTCATCCACAGTATGTATAAATCAGCTGGAATCTTTCCACTGATTTAGCAATCCTCAGGTCAGTCTTACAGTAGTCTAAAAAATAACCACGACTTTTAAAATTTTATTATCTGCAAAAACTTTGTGGCTCATCTCCTGAGACAGACAAGGAATACATATGGCTCAATAAAACAGAACAGATTTTGCTGTGCTGGCTATTAGTGTAAAATCATTGCCCATCATTAGTTCTAGCTAAAACTTCCAATATTAATAAAGGATACATTACAGACGCATGTTGATGAACTGTCTAATCTGAAAAACCTTCCAGTTTTAAATTTTTAGACTGCAATTTCAGAAAATATTTCATCTGGACAAAAAAGGTACTATGGGATTATGATCAAGTTCTTATGGAGCAATAACAACACTGGTTAATAAAAAAAGTTATATACTGTTATAGAAACATTCAGTATCTAATGCAATTATTTGGATTCAGTAATTGAGTTATAGCTTTGATTCATAAAAACACTGTCACGTGATCATATTTAGGGCATTTAGTATGTGCATAAGTAGCATTAAAAACAGGCATGTTTCCCTCAAGGCTGATGTCAGGAATTTTGTATTGCTCTGTTAAGTAGTTAACTCATGGCATTAAAACAGTCATAGTCAGAAGTGCCTTTAATCCCCAGCACTAATGAATGAGCGTGTGTTTGAAATCATGTCAAGTTCACCACGTTATTCCACTTCCAGAACCAAGCTATAATACAAGCCTTAGCCTTCCATGCTGAGAGGAGGTGAGTGGAAAGCAGGCACCAGCTCTTCAGAGAAAACACAGGCTCCTGCTCTGGGGTACATTCATTACTTCTGTGTTCATTCCACTAGGGATAAAATTTTTGTCATTCCAACTCCTCAGATTCTTAAAACAGCAATATGGGATCTTTTGCCTGGCTACCGGAATGTTCACATGCTTGGAGAAGTACCCTGACATTAGCAGAGTAGGTGAGACCCATCTGAGCTTGGACAGAAACGAAAAGCAGGAGGACAGTGCAATCCCTCTGTACTGTAATTTGGCAGGTGGGGATGCTGCCTGGGTTAACCCTTGTGTCTCTCTATTTTTTGTACCTTGGCATGGTTTCCAGCAGGCTTGCTGCTGGTCCATCTGCTGGTTCCCAGAATACAAGGAGGTCATTTAGGTCTTCCTCTTTCACAGCCTGCCAAGACCCGAGTGTAAATTTACCTGGGATAAACTTTGCCTTCAGGCTACGAACAATCTATTTCTTTTTAGAGTTTTAAACATTTCAGTGACCACTTTTAAGAAGTGCTGAATAGAACTAGGCAGATTTTTGTGGAATTAAGTGGCAAATGAAATGTAGATAATAGTTCAGAAGTCCTAAGTGTTTCCACCTGTTCTCAGATCTGGCCATGATGCAACAGGTGAAGAGTCAGCTTCTTACCTCTCATTATACTGACCCAAAGTTTTCTTTTTTATTCTTTTTTTTAGCCTATGGGGAAAGGGTCAAAAAAAAAAAAAAAAAAAAAAAGGACTAAAGAACAACACCCTGTATTTAAGGATGATATAATCATACATTGTAATATTATAGATGGGCATTTCAGTAATTATGGAATTATCAGGGATTTGCACTCCATATCCTCTAAAATTAGGGAGAGGAGTAAATCCAGAGTAACAGGAGATGGTGTTGTCATGTCTAAGCCAGGGGAAATATTCTGGTTTAGATTGAACAACATTCAATAGAAAAATGTATTTTTTCTCTTGGATTGTCAACACTTTCTAAAACCCATTTTCTGAGTAACTGCACTCTCCCATACCGATGTATACATTGCTAGGTAAGTTTTTTTCTAAAATTCATGAAAATTCCTCTGGAAAATGTCAGTCCAGAAGTGACGGAGGAGAGTTTTTACCTTTGTATTTTGGCACAAAGTATTCTTAAACTTCACAACCCCCAAGCTTGGTTACAGAAATACAGCCCTCAGTCAAATAAATATTGTGTACATGAAGAAGTGTAGGAAAAGTTTAATGAACAGATCATAAGTCTGAAATCACATTTTAGTAATTTTCTTACAGCAGACAAAACTTCATGTGTTTTTCAGTTTTTTGCTAAATTGGTTTCTCTACCAGACCACTAGATAGAAAGGTGTAAATCATGCAACCCTAGCTTTAAATTTGCCTGTAAGGTTGGTTAAAAAAGATATACTATTAAAAAAAAAGAAAAAAAAAGAAAAAAAGAAGAAAAGGGATCTGGTATTGCACTGTCAGATTCTTGATACAAATCAGTGAAACCTCTACAGACTGACCACTTGAGCTCAGCCTCTTTTTTATTGGAATTGACATATCTCTTTGATTGATTTACTTTACAAGCTTGAAAAGCTGTATGATGAGGTGCTGTGGTTCTGAGTAAAAGAAGAAAAGAATTCCACTGTGCAAGCCTTGAAAAGCTTGTAGCTGTGTTTAAACACATCCGTGTGATACTACTTCTTCATGGTTTGGCTGTGAGCCACGCTGCACCCAAATCCCTGCTTACCTTTCAGCCTGTGTAACTTCAGGATCCTGACTGTATTGATCTGGCTGTCACAGCCATCCTTTGCCATGCGCTCTTGCTCCTGAAAGATCAAGCGCCACTATGAGAACAGTAAGTCTTTTTTTCAGTCCCATTATTCCCATTGTTCCAGGAAACTCCCTTCTCTGGCAATTAGAAACTTGCAACTTTTCCAGCCTTGAGTCATGCATGGTCAGTTTTCACTCATTCAGCCTCCTGCTGACATGTTTCTATAGCTTTAATAATCAATTCTGTTCATGAAATATACCCTGATGCATTTAGAGGCAGAAACGACATCCCTTCTCAGCATTTATTTTGACATACTAAGTAAGCCAACACTTCCAGACTCCTCTTACAAGTGAAACTCTCTCTTCCCCTTATTATTGATTTAATTGGTTTCCATGAACATGTCCTGTATTTCTGTAGAAAAAATTCTCTGGATTTATACATGTGTCCAGGTATTCTGTCTCAATTAAATCCACTGTGAATTAACTATCATCAGACTGGGTCAAAAAATATGAAGTCTTTCTGCAGGACACGCTGTGCTCAGTTTTGCTTGGTACAGCACTTCCTGGAAGTGTTACCCTGAATATTTTATCTCTGGAGATGTCAGACTCACTGCTCAGATATTAAATATGTGATGTGTGTGTGTTCAGCAAGTCTAAAGAGCTACAAAACCTTAAATTCAGTGCCTAGATATCTTTTCACTGCGCATAAGTTTATCTGGGAAATTTCTGGAGGAACAGAGTAGTTTCCCCTGTCTCAGTAGCATCCTTTACCTGTTTCCAACTTGAATGAGCAGAAGTGATGGCAACTGAACACACTAACTATGTGCAGTACGCTTGCAGCATCTCACCTAACACAGTTTTGATTTACCTTTTAGTTGGCTGAATACCAGTATTTTCTCAGAGTTCTTTGAAACCGATCAATGCACAGAGATCTCAGTTTCTGTGACATATTCAACTGAAAGGCAGACAGGTCATAGTAAAAATTCTTCTTATTAATATCTGATGTTCAAATGTACTGATATTCTCATCATTTACAGTGTACTTGAGGAAATTCCAGATTTGTGTCATTAGCAGATTTCATTAAAACAGTCCAAATTTTTGCAATAAGGTCACTAAGTGAATATATGAAACAAACTATTTGTTCCTTTCTGCTTAGCTAGTTCTTTATAGTTTTGTTTTAGATTCCAATTTGAGTACTCTGGTTGCATCTAAATCATTGTAAAATAATTTCTAAATAAAATCGCACTTTGATCCTTCTAAGTGTCTGGTATTATTTGGTCTTGTTAATATAGATAAATATGCTACCTGAATTACTTTTGAATGTATTTTTTAAATAGTCACTTTGGTCCAATGAGACAAAATTCTCAGAAGATAAAAATATGAACAAATATCATGGAACTTTAAGAAAGAATCTGGTCTGTATTTTTCATGGTATGGGTGAATATGAAGCAAGTGACACTAGTTTTTCAAAAGTCTTATAATATCTCCATATTTGTTGGATGGACGTTTTTACAGAGGTAAACTTTACTAAGTCAAATAGAAAGACACCCAATAGATGAGAAAGGTTAAAGAGTTGGGTCACACAGGATAAGACTCACACTCAGAAGTTGTTATTTTAATGTGTGTACCTTCTGGTGAGTCAACTACAAAAGTTTTACTTTTAAAGGTTACTGCTTCTGTGATTTACTGCAAAAGAGCATTACTGGTAGTAGGCAGAGAGCACTACTTTAGTAATGCCTCACTGCATCCAGATAAACCATGTTTAAGTCACTATAACCTTAAGCACTCTTGAACTGATTTTAGTATCAGCAAGGATTGGACAACAGCAAATCAGTGCCAGAGACCAGAAAATAACTGAGGACTACTGCCCCTCAAGTCTCTGTACTAACTCCTGCAAGCATTTCTTCTCTCATCTAGCAGTTAGGATTGCAAGAGATACAAAATTAAAGTGAAGGCTTTGTGTGTGATATTTTACCTACCTGCATCTTGTAGACATTAATTACAACTGGACTTTCAGTACAAATTCCACATTCCAAAGATCACTGTCGGATACTTTTCTGGTTGATTAGTGGTTTTGGGGTTTTCCTGGCTTTGTATCAAGGGAATTACATCTTGCTGAGTTGTGTACCAAGGTTTGAGAGCTGCTCCTTGGCTAAAGCAATGCTCACACAAAGGTACTCAGCCCCAGTAAGGTCGCTTCAAGTCTGCCAACTAACCAACAGCTCTTTTCTTCTGTTTTCTTTCTTTTTTTTCTCTTCCCTTGGCTGTGAATGGTCATTTATTGGCTCCAATTCAGTCCTCCTGACAGGAAGGGTTTTCTTGAGGATAATAGAACATAACCAGGGTGTCTGAGTCTACGCTGGACTTTTCTGTAGCAGTCTTAATCAGTGCTTTCAAACTGTTTTAATTCTGTAACTCCCTGAGTATCTTCAAGGGGAGGTGCGAGCCTCTGTGCAATAAATTTAAGCCTCCTGAGAAGATGTCCAACATGGTCTAGGTGACAAGCTCTTCAGAAGACCTCTGAGGTTGCAAGCTAAGAATAGCTGGCCAGATCCAAGGTGAACTTATATCTTTTATCTTATATGTGAACTTACATCAGTCTGGGGCATTTTCAGTCTGAGGTTTGAGATGAGAGAAATATTTCTATTGATAATTTTTTATTTAAAAGTCTGTCCTCCATTGCTTTGTCAACTTATTTACTACCACAGTGATGAGTTTAGACATTTCCAATTATATCAAGTCTTTTATTTCTAAAAACACTCGACACCGTCTGAGCTTTTGAATTTGTTGGAAGGAGAGTAGAAAAAACACCAAGATACAGTTCAAATTATACTGAGGTGGAAGAGACTCTCCTTTCTGAGATGATGCAACTGTGTGAGAAAAACTGAGGGAATTTTCCTGTTTTCTGGATGTGATCAGCTGTCACACAACCAGGGCAACATGGGTTACTCACCAGAAGCAAACCTTTCTTTTCTGCACCCAGGTGGATGTGTGCGATGGTCTTTCTCTGCACATACACACAGTTCTGCCTTTTTGTGGTGACTCAATAGCCCTGTGTGTTTTTCTAACATTTTCTCCCACCAAAAGAGCAGATGAGTAATAGATCAGTTCTGTCATGGGGAAATAGGGTGATAGGACATCTCTGTCTCAGAGAAGTTACAAGCTGGGAAAGGAGAGGACTTCGTAGCCAGGGATAAGGAGGGGAAGTTGTTTCGTTTTCAAGCTGAAGATTGGCTGGTGTCTCAGTCACAGGTTCTAAGGTGATAAGATAATTCAGAAAAGTTTCAGGTGTTCCTGAAAACTAGAGAAAAGTCCTACAAAACAGGACTCTAAAGTTGTATTATTTTACAGATTGAGTTCTTTTCAAAAAATCACTAATTATTTCTGTTCCTAAGCGTGCAGATCTAGGAACCTCATTTAAATCACTGTTTTTTCAATATTATAACCTGGAAGATTAGTAATTGTCTTCTTGAAGAGTAACTGTCAGTTGCACTGCCCTCTAAGAGCACTGGTACAAGATTAATTATGTCTTCAGGAGCTAAGAAAGTCAATTTTGTTTCAAATTATACTGTTCTTCCTTTCTTTTCTCAGGAAGTCAGAGGTTTCTCTTCCTGTCTGTAGAAAGTGATCTGAAAAGAAGAGGAAAGTTTTCTTCTTTAGACACGACTTTGGAAAAAAGCAATCAATCTACACAGCATTACATATACATGTTATAGACAGAGCCTATTCTGAGTTACAGGGGATGTACTGCTCTGAAATCACTCAGTAACTAATGAAAAATACAAAAATGATCAACACTTCCAACAAAAGACATATACGAAAACTCTCAACTAGTCACCAAAAACCCATCAGGAAAATCGTTTAAGTTTTTCCATCTTTTTGTCTACAGTCTAATGAGTTTTTGAGATATCTCTCTATTGCATGAGTGGAGAAAGATCCTGAGTGTGACGAGGTGCAGTTTGTGTGGTTCTGGACCTGCTAGAGCAAGAACCTGCTTGTCTGATACACATCTAACATTCTACTGGCTTCCAGTTAGCTTTCACCAACATAGTCATCCAAACCTTGTAAGATATTAATGGATTTTAGGGAAATTGAAATATTTTTTGTTTCCAGAGCTACATCTTGTCTCTCTCATTCATTGCACAGAACTTGTCCACAGCAGGATCAACACACAAAGTTCCTGCCACGCCATATTTACAATGTAAATCTCCACACTGAACCTTCACAGACCCTAAGAGACTCGTCCATGAACTCTCAGAGATTCTTTAGGAAAAATGAGGATAAAAGCATCCAGGGATCCACCTCTGTAGGGAAATCCTGAAGAAAACAGGTATTTCTCCTTATGACGACTGTGAGGATGCTCACCAACACAGTGGGTGTGATATAAAAGCCCCAGTAAGAGAGATTTGCACAGGTGGTCTGTGTATGCACCAAGTGAAGACATTCTCCTTCAAGTCCTGTGCTCATCGATGTTCTTAAATACTTTCAGTGCCACTCACCCAATGAATTAGACAGGAAAGAGTGAAATTATTGCCATGCACGAAGCTAACACAGCTGTCAGTTCCACCTGTGTAACTTAGCAAAAGTTACTAGGATTTGTATGGTGTAAAAGCTAAATTGTAGGAATCAACCCAATCCTGCTTTATTGATGGGAACTGAGGGCAGAACCAGATGATGTCAGGGTGCCTTTATGTTGCCCACCCCTAATTATCTATTTGAATGTTCCCTATGCAGAAATCAAAACCTTCTGGGATTGCTTCCAGTGTGATAAGAACTGATGAACAGAAAAACTATTCAGGAACAGGCCTTTCCTCTGTGGAAAGGGGGCATAAAAGGAGTGGGGGATATTGTGATAGTCAGCAGAGGAAGTGAAGTGTAGGGTACACAGTGCCATCTCTAAGGGTTATTGTAACTCTTACGACTGGGATATGGGTTCTGTGAGCGTAGAGAGGAGGAAGAAGAGATAACGATTTATTTTTTTTCCCTCTGCTGAGTGTGAAAAACATCTGAGGCTGAGATTTTTTAAGTTATTTTTGTGGGAGAGTAGGGAGGAAATTGAGAGGGATTTGTGTACAGTCTTTCGTTGCTTTCAGAAGCAGTAGGATGTTTGTTTATCTAAGTGCTGATGCTTAGAGAAGGAAACCAAAACCTAATCTCAGAAGAAGATAAATAATTACCTATTTCAACACCGTTGCTTTTTTAGATTTTCCTTGGGTCCAGCTATTTTTTCTTTCCACGGACAGGGATTACTGACTAACTCAGTCTCACAGAAAGTGGATTTTCATCTCTCAGAGTTAAAATAAGCAAAGATCACACCCTAGTAGAATGGCAGGTCCGTGCTAAGGCTGTTTGTCTCCAGAAGACCATCTTGCCTTAAGCAGTGGATGTGTTCCTTACTATTGACCGGAGACTTAAAGTGCAATATAAATATTATAAATTGCCTGAGCTGATGAAGTATTAGAATCACTCCCTCAGCCAACCAAACCTGTGTTTCTCCTCCATCCTAAGTTCCAAATAAGGACGACATTGTAAAAACATTCTGAGGTATTTTATCAATAATTTAATACTTCACAAAAATAGACTTATTTATGGTCTTTGCTGGGTGCACCTAGTCCCCCAACAGGCAGATACCGGTGGCATTGGTAAAAAGTGCTCTTCCAGATCATGGACATTGTTACTGTAAATGAAACCAGAATGTTGTAAACTTCTCTCAGCTTAGGTTTATTTATAATCTCACACGAAGAGCTTATCCTCACAACATGCCATGCAGTGGTATTTTTGGTTATTCTTTGATCAGTTGTGTACTGAAGTAAAACAGTACTATGCTGCTAAAATTTCGTGTCTAGTTTCCTGTTGAAGACTTGTAGCAAATGATCAGAAATCTGGCACGTCCATTTCCCTCTTCTCACCTTTTTCCCAATGTAATGTTTTTCCCTAAAAGATACCTTTTCCCCACAAGTAAATCCTAGAAGTTTCTCCTTTCATCATCCAAGCAAGTTTCTCACAAAAGACCTTTTCTTCACTCTAAAATGAGCAAGCCTTGTAAGGAGCTGGAAGAAAAAATTTATTTGTAAGAAATTATTTGAGTTTTCTTCTACAAATGACAATGAGTTAATGAGATTTGGGGTGGGAGTTAAGGAGTCATTTTTTCATACCACCATTTCCATTCTCAGCGTCACCCAGCACTGAAGTTGATTGTAGAAGGAGATGGAATTTTGATGCAATTTCAACCTGCTCCATCAATAAAATTTCAGCCAATTCTTTCCCCTAATTTTCCAGCCACGTATAGCAGCCTCTCGCAGGCATATTTTGTTTTGATTTTTGATAAACTTCGTCATCAAGTCTAAATATGTAGATGGATTAGATAATCCTGAGTATGCACAAACTAGATAATCTTTAGGGTCCCTTCCAACACCATTCTATGATTCAGTATTCTGGTCTAGTGAGTTATTCTTTACACTGCATTATGAGATTGTTTTTTTCTCGTTCCCTTTATTGCAGCTAGTGAAAAATGCTACGCATTAAAATATGTTAAATGACCTTCTATGTGAATCACCTAGCTCTTTTTCAGCCTTGCAGCTTTTGTAAACTTGTGTTTTAACCATACTGAGTGGAGGAAACAACTAACCCCTAAATGTGTTAGGTTTTCCTGTTCTAAGCACGTTTGAAACCAGTTTCTTTATAAAGCAAAGAAACCACAATGGTATAAACCAGAAGTATGTTCAATTGGAGAATAAAAAGTATTTCCCACAGATTAATTCCAAGAATGTTTTCACTTTGTGTTACCTGACTGTTGTACAGCATCACGTCAGTTACACCTTAGTTTCCAGAGAATAAGAGTTCTCTATTTTTATCTATAACCCATACTAAGTTTCAAAAGAAAGAACAAAGAGATAATAGCTCAAAAATGAAACACATGTCAATAGCAGCTAAGTATCCATTGATAAAATGTAGTGACTATCAGAATCTTGTTCGTTCAGAGCTATCTATTTTACTTACTCTGATTGATTAAAATTGTTTTCACAAAAAATGTATATTTCAAAGGAATTTCTGGAAATGGTCCCTTTCTGCAATAATGAGTTTTAACATAACTCTGAAGCCCAGGGCCATGCAAAATATTGATACTGGAGCTCAAAACCAGGAAATGCTCTTCTGATTTCTGTATTATGACCAACATATCTGATTCAGAGCAAAGCTGACTAAGGATTAGTCTTCACAACAATATTCAGTAGAATCTTCTGTGTTCAATTGCATTTCAAAGGGATCATGTTGAAATCTAAAGTCCACGACAATGTCCACAGACAGTTGGTTTTGAAAACATTCCTCTGACATTAATTTCTGATTCTTATGTGTCATCAGCAACAGTTTGTCACCCCCTCCAGTTTGTCCACTGGCACACACACTGAGAACTAAATGGGAACAGAACTGTTGAGATACTGAGCAATCTGATGAGTAACAGCCATCACTGAAAGTAAAGAGTAAATTTTTGGTTCAAATCGACTTTTTATCTTATTTGAATTCTTCAAATTCATATTAGTTTACAGGGAGAGGAAGAAATGCTACAGTATTATGACCATGACAAGATTTTCGCATTTCTGGTAATGTAGTTTGTCTTCTCTTAGTTTTGCATATGCACAAAATGTCATATCAACCAGGAGTAGTAGGCTCACTTAAGAAGATCTTGTTTTGTGTGAATAAAACACATGCTGTGATTCAGGCTTGTAGGGATAAGAGGTTTGAAAGTTTTCAGCCAAAGACTGAAAGAAAAAATAAAGAAACTATATAAAATCTGTATACATGATGCAATTGCTGCTAACAGAGAAACACTTTCCCTTCTGCAGATACCACACTCACACTAATGCACAGAGGGAAGTGCTAATGTGTCTAAATATCTGATTTTAATTAACTACTCGCAAACACTGTGCAAGCCTCTGACAGACTCCTAATATCTGCAGTGCATGTATGACCTCAGCAACAGTGACTGCAACTGGGGCCCAAATTGTAGTGAGCACAGGTTACACGTGCCTTATAACCCTGGCAAGCACAGGATGCATTCCACATATAAATATGCTGGTGGGAAAGGAAACCCTTCTGTATGCAAGAAACAGGAACATGCAAGATGTTGATGAAGCCTTGACTTTGGTTTCTAATCATTATGTGACTGGGAAAACTGATCCAAGAACTTAGCAGCTTCAGGGAAATTATTCTATCTTGGGGCATGTATGCAACAGAGACACTGAATGTCCTAAACTACTCCTTGATTTTTGCTGCTCATAAACCCATAGCAAGACCATACCCTGAAGTGCCGTATCTAGTGTACAAAATTCACCTTTGCTGTCATAACCCTGAAGGAGCTGGAAATGGCCTAATCATTTCTTCATCATCTATGTGAGCAACAACAGCACAGGCCATGAGTCACCTCAATGTGATGTCACACGTTGATTTCCGTGTATCCTGTAGCTCTCTGGTAAATTAAATTTTTTGTAGCACAAGAACCCTGGCTCTTACTTTTCCCCTGTTATAAGGTTGTGCTTGATTATCATAGAATCATAGAAAGACATGGGTTGAAAGAGATCTTAAACTTCACTGTTTTCTTCCAGTGTCTGATCCCTGGGTAGCCAGAAGGTTTAAGGACCCCAAGTCATTCTAGAAAAAAGAGAAGAAATGGGAACAGAGACTTCCTTCCTTCACTAGGGGAAGGTGGTTGTTCTATATCACCATGCTAGTGGAAACTCTTTGAACTGTCATATTTCTATTGTTATCACATAAAACAAGAACAAAATATCCTGCTCACACACAAAGCTGGTAAAAAAAATTGTATTTCTTACTGTAACAGGTAAAAAACTTAAATAGGCACGATAAATGTCAGTACTTTCTCTGCAGGTAGTTTTCAGTGGTCTCATGGCATCACCCAAAACCACTAAGCACAGGTACAGAATGGGTGTGGAAAAAACACACACTGAGGCATGTTTGGCAAGTTTCAGGTCAGTTGTAGCAGATGCCAAACACAAAGTTCCGCCAGTGACTAGGAGGCTCTTGAAAATAAGGTGTGACGTACTTCCCAACCTCAGCTCAGTCCCTGACCTGTTTATTTCCGTGTTAAACCTCCAACCAGCTAGCAAGAACAAAAGAGGTGGTTGTGCTGCTGTGCAAATGCATGAATTTCTACTTCTGGTGGGAACAGAAGGTCGGAGTCAGCTCGGGCTCTGTGAGACTTGACAACTGTTGCAGGCAGCCTGAGGTATGAAGGGACAGAGGCAGTTACTTGGCAGGAGAAATGAACTGATCAAAAGAAGTACTGATTTCCCTCTGCTGCGTGTACAATTAATGTTTCAGACTTTGTACAAAGGCTCCCACAGCATACAAAACATATCCCACTCCTCACCCCTTACCTACACACACACACACCCACCCATATGTAAGTATGTGTGTGTGTGGAGGGGGTTGTATAGGAAACAGTCTGCCTGAGACACCTTTTTTGTCTGTGAAAGGAAGTGTTTGAATTAGAAGGAGATTCTTCCAAGGAGAAATAATCAGGGACAAATCTATACACAGCAGTAGAAATTGCTCTCTGAACTTCATATAGGAAGGAGTCTGAGATGCAGATTTTATAAACAGACCCCTTTGGATCTCCGAAGAGAGGATTTGAAAAGTCAAACACATCCAGGACATGCCTATAAAAGTAAAAATTACACTGCCCAGAGCCTTTTAAGCAACAGACTTATTTCAAACAACAGAATACTATTGCTGTTAGTCTTTGTCTCTCTCTCTCTCTCTCTCTGTAGACATATATTGGCAAAATTAACCCCAGTGTAAAGGTGCCATTAGTTCAGAGGTTTTATTCATTACAATTGTAAGACCCAAGGCTGAAACTTGTTGATCATTACTGCAGACAGACAGGCAAGTCAGATGTCTGGACAAACCGCCCTTCTCTGCATTTATCTAAAGGAATGAATTGGAAGGGCCAGAAATCATTTACCCATCATTTAAGGAACAATTTGCGTGACTTTTCTTCAATTAGTAGAATAAATTAAATTAATTAATCTGAAAATGAATAGTGAAAAGAATTAATATCCAGGACACTGGAAATGAACAAGTGTTGAAGCCTGCATTGGATAGAGACCACAGACAATGAAAATGGAAGGATGTTTGAAGGGTCTTTTTGAGGAAACTGCAGGATCATGTAAGACATTAAGCGTTTGTAAAAGGACTGGAATGTTGCAGGACCTGTTGGCATGAGTGATGGCAAGATGAAAGTGGGTGCTAAGGAATAGTAGTGATGTCTAGCAGTAGCCAGTGGAACTACAACACAGCAACCACAAACAGTAGGTACCAGGAAAGTCATCCTAGAAATTGGTTGTATGGTCAGAATCACAGCCAGGAGTTTTATACTTATCTTACATATTACATAGGCCAGAGTTGTGAGTTTCACCTTTAATACAAAGAGTTAGATTTAACCTTTTTGAGCTTAGTTTCCAAATACTCATGCATGAGTGCTCTTAGAGTGTTTATGAGTCTCTGGGTCTGCAGCTGGGATTCCAAGCAGTTTTGTTTAAAGGATCTTACGAAATAGTCTACATGAGCACTTTTGTGCTTTGCCTCCAAATCACTCAAAAGCAGGTAAACAACTCATTGTGTGTAAGTGTGCAATTAAAAGTTTAAAATAAATGACAAAACTTACACAAGATGAGTCCTTGGTAGGACTGACAAGGAGTGTAAGAATAGTTCTTGGGAGTAAAAAAGATATGAGTGGTGTTTCATGCCTGCCAGTCACCTATTTAGCATTAATATCTGTATTCCTGTCCACAGCAGAAGTGAGGGCATTGCTGCAGTATTAACTTGTCTCTGATGCTGTCAGTAACTCTGCAGACTGCAGAGCAGAATGAGGTAATTTGCAGAGGAGAAAAGCTGCTGCAAATTGCCTTTTCTCTGCTCACTTGCTCTCTTTCATTTCAAGGTGAGTGGGTTGGGCACCATAAGTGGGATATTAAATTCAAAACTGGTTGAGAAGGTTGTAGCTGAAGTCTGTGGGGTCTATAAGTTTTATTGATCATGCCTACACTACGTACCTTTTTTTATTCAAAGTCCTGGTCATGTCATGGAGCATGAGATGAAGACATGAAGTGCAACCTCTGTTGAAACGCCAGGACCTAGGAGTTTTTCCCTGTCACTTTCAGAAAGGCGTTCTTTCACAATGCCTCCAACACAAACTGCTCTGCTTCTCCTAGTGCAGTGGGAAGTAGAGATGCCTATAGGAACACTCAGCCAGAATTGGAGATGTTTCCCCTCAACTGCTGAATCAGATCACTTTAACATACCACTAGTCAGCCTTGAAACTTTTGATGTACGTCTCATTTTTATTCTCAAGGCACCTGGAGCGTATGTCTACGACTTGTGTGCTGCTGTTTCCTGACAGCTTCCCCAGCTCTAAGGAGGAGTCATCATCAACCAAACATGAAGTTCACAGTCCTTCAGGAGAAACACAAACACTTTCCTCTACATCTTTTTTTCACTAGTGGTCTTTCAAATAAAAGCACAGTTTACAAGAGTTCCAACAGCTTCATTACTTGCTGCCTCTCCTCCATTGGCAGCAAGGGTTAAGGATGCATGGCCCTGGCCACTTGTCAGATTTGGCAACACGCTAGAGCCAACAGCTGGTAGAGGCAGTTAATTAGTCCTTTGCCCTGCTCAAAGTTCAGCCTTGACTGGCAGGGAAAAGCAGGCTGCACCAGCCTGCGTCCCTCTTTCAATTAACAAAGGCCTGTGCCATCAGATTACCTTGGCAACATGCCACGGCATCCGAGTCATTTGCCTGCCTGAGCTTTGCCATGGCAACAGGAGAGCCAACCTTGCCAAAGCAGCATCTGGTCTATGGGTGGCAGATTACCTGCCGAATGGATTTACTAGCTGCAAAATGCTGCTGAATGGCCCGAGAAAAGAGAGGAAGAAGGAAAATCTTGTGACAAAAAGATAATTATCCACTTTATATTTTCTTTTCAAGAAAAGGTTTCCAGAGGTCCAGATGCTGATGTGTGGATAGAATAAGTCTTTATTCTTTCTGGGCATGAAATTCATCAGACAAATTAGGCTTTATCTCAGCCACAGGGTCCTCTGGGCATTACAGATGCAAAAGACTTTCTTGAGGACTAATTTCTATTATGCAGTAACCAGGTTGGTCTTGACAGAGCACTGCTGGTTTTTAATTTCATTTTATCGCATCTATTCTTTTGTGTTGACACTAGACACGTGTGTGATCCAAAAATCATGGATCCAACTGCTCATAAACTGCAGGGAAAATCATATCTGAATGTCAGCATCACATTGAATTCCAATGGCCTGTAAAACTCGAGGACAGGCAGTACCAGATTCGTGAGTACCGTGAGACTTTTCCAACTGACTGTCTGGACTCAGTAGAGGCTGAAGTTCTGGATTCACAGAGGGCAGGGAAATACACTTTACACAGTACGGGACTGGCTCCATCTCTACTAAAAAACTTTTGAAAGTGAGTTATGTTGCAAAGAAAGGCCAGAAAGCCAGTGGTCAAATCCCAGCAGCTCCTCTATTTTGGGAGACAATTCCTTTCTGACTCTAACCCAGTCAGTCCACTAGCACTGAGCTGCTGTGACGAAGAGCGGAAGACAGACTAATTGGACTCTCAAGAAGTATTTGAATGCAAATGCAATACGACTGCCACTGTGTAGCAAGGAGTGAAAGAACAAAATTCCTTTCCAGTCCCTTTGAGGTTGTTAGCACAGGTCTGAAACAAGATATTTCTCTGAAGCAACAAATGTCATCAAGGAAAATAAGGATTGTTTTATTTCATCTCCTCTTAAAAACCTAAGAATTTTCACATAAACTTTAGGTACTCACTCCAGGACATGAGTTACTCTCTCTGTGAGCTGTACACACCAGACCCTGAGATTAGCTCAGCTAGCTAGAGCATGGTGCTAATAATGCCAAGGATTTGGGTTTGATCCCTGTATGGGCCATTCACTTAAGAGCTGAACTTAATTATCATTGTGGGTCCCTTCCAACTCAGAATATTCTGCATTCTGAGAGGGAAGTTGGGCAACAAGTGTTGGTAGCTACAAACGGAGCAAGCAGAGATAGAAGTTGCTGCAGCAGTGAGAAAATTTGCTTCAAGTTAAAAAGTAAGATCAGTCACCAATGTCTCGCTCAGCAAAAAGTGCCATAACACTTTTGGTTACTAATGGTCTAGATGCTTCTCTTCCCTTAGGTCTAGACTTCTAAGAGATAAAGGATACATTTGGGAGGGTGTGCACGCACATGTCTCTCAGTGTCATGCAGAACCATGCAGTGCTGAGAGAGCAAAATCAATACCTAAATGTGGACAAAATAAATTGGATAGCTGGCACATACTTGAAAGGCTCTTGGCAGAAGGATAGCCTCACAGATCAGAATATAAATGACTTGAAAGTTCATCTCCTATATCTACAACAACAATTATTGCAACCAACCAAACAAAAAAAAAAACCTCACCCACCCATGACCCCAGAATAAAGCAAATAAAAATAAACCTTTGGTCCTTAAGCAATGTAAAACTCAGTATGTAGGATGGTGACAGGGAGCTATGTCTCTTCACTGTATCTCTTTGGTACCCAAATATTCATGACCTGCAAGTCAGTGCTGTAGTTTGCTGCACTGAATCCATCCTTAGCTCTCACACAGTCATTACTAAATATCACTTCACACCATTTGGTGTTTTGGCTGAAGCTGATGGGCAGTGCCATGGTGAAAGTGGGTCATTCTTATTCAGAGGATAGTGAAGATACGTTCACAGAAGTTTTGCCACAGTCAGCATTAGGCCATGCTCTCTTTCAGATCTGCACACTATTAACCTTATCCTCATTCATCCATTCTGGTTCTCCTGCTCATAATGCAAACATATTATTGCAGCAGAGATCAGAGACAAGCCAAGTCCTGCAGCCTCTCTGTGGCTGACACAAAGACAGACTCCATACTGACTTGCTGAGGCAAATGCTGAGGTTGACATCATGGGAGAGATCAGGCCAGGCTTGGGGATGACCAGCCAAGGGAAGAAGAAAGGCTTCAGTGTCCCTGTGAGGGATCAGCAGCTCCAGAACCTGAAGGAACAACTGTGTCCATCAGAGATAGGAAAATACAACCATCCCCAAGGAGAGCTTGGCCTATCAGCACAGAATGGTCCAGCAAAATCATCTTAGTGTCCAGAAGGCTTGGTAGCCCAGATACTGTGAAGGGGCTGCTGTGGTTTTGTTTCACCACACACTCTGGGGAGCTGCCATGGGACGTGGCCTCCCCTGAGGATCCCAGTCCTCAAGGAGCCTGTGGCACTGCCAGGCAAACATCTGGCACAGTGGCTGTGTCTGTGAGTAAGCATTTTCCCCTTAATCCTGGACATTTTCCCCCTTTAATTTAATCAACTACTCCCAAATAGAAGTAAACAGACTGTGGCTTGTACATAACTAGCTGCTCTGTGAAGTGAAAAGCTTGACAGAGGTTTCATCCTACACTTCACTGCATGTCTTGAGTTTTCCCTGCCCTGCCAAGATGAGGAAAGAACAGGACTCTTCCCAAAAAAAGAGACTCCTGTCATTTTATATAATATGTGGCCAAAAGTCAGCGATCAGCCACACTGATGAAAACCCTCCTGACTCCAGTCTCTGGTACGTTCATGATTCCTTTCCAGATCCCAGATTTTAACAATGTCAGGATTTCTGTGTACAAAAGACATCTGAAGCTGGGTGAGTGTATCTTTTTTACTGTTTTCAGTAGGGGTCAAAAAGAAATTTGGTACAGTAAAATTAAAAAAGCAATAGTTTCCCATCCCCCTGTCTTTTAGCTAATGGGTGTTACGCTACAAACCAGTGGTTGGAAAGTTACCAAAACACCTTGAGGGTATTAAGTTCCAATAAAGTCTTTAAACTTTGCTCAAAGAGATACTGGTGCCAGGAGCTGTGGGTGACCCATGCAAGGTGGGATGCCTAGGGAGCAATGTGGGAAGTGCCAACAACCAAACACAGGATGCTGAACCTTAATTTGGGAGGAAGACAATTAGGTTAGTGGCTCAAGGAGAACTGAGTTCTCTCTGGATGACACAGCTTCAGTGTCCAGTCCATTATCTGTTGTGCCTTTTAAGAAGAGAGTCCTGCTGATTTCTGTAGCCCTGGGCTTGTGCTCTGGCAGTCAAGCTCCAACTCTTACATATGAATTCTGTAAAGCACTAATCAGTAGGTTATCATTTGAACTCTTGGTTCAGTGTCAGGGTGTAAAACCTAGCAGATAACTTTATGCCTTCTGGATAAGAGCTCATGATGCATGGTGGAGAGCTGCTCAGTTTAGTCCTAAAGGTCTAACTCTACCATGATGGAATAAAAGAAATAACAACTAGAACATGCATATCTATATTTTGTTTGCCTCACTCTGTGACCTACCTGTATCCATAGCAATGTTGTGACAAAATGAGAGAAGGGAGCAGACTGTTTTAGTCATCTCTCTGTGATCTGATGAAGTGTGTGCACTGCACCTGTGCTTCAGAGGAGCAGAACTGAGCTGTAACTGTCACCTCAAATATACTGCTGGGCCACCCTAGGAAATCCTAATAAATCCTTCTGGTTTAATTGTGAAGCTCTCCAGGGCATGAAGACATGACCAAAAACACCATGCTAAATGGCTTTCAGGGTGTCAGGAAGTCTAAGAAACTGAAACCAAATATTCATTACTGGGGGAGTATGTTTGTTAGAGGCTTGCCTGTGCTAGACTTTATAAGAAAGACTTTACTGGGATGCAGGATTTGTTTTATTATTTAGAGGATAGAAGAGTTACCACACTGGAGTCAGCAGAAAGTCACAATGAAAATTTTCTACTAGTATAGGAAGTGTTTCACGTGTGGAATTGAAACTTTTACACAGTCTGAGAACACTATTTTACTTCAAATGATAATACTTGTTCTTATGTGGTACTCAGTTTGAAGCAATTTTGATGACCCAGTCATTTCCACATGCTGAGAACCAACTCAGCAACCCAATGCGTTTTCTTGTGGTAGGATCTCAGATTAAGTAGTTCTCTTCTATAATGGAGGGTATCGTTTGCAAGAGCATGTCCTGGACACCATTCCCACTGTCATCGAAGTTTTAATCCAAAAGTAGGTCAAATCCAGATGGTGAGTCAGTAAATGTTAATGTATTTTAATTATCAGGCTATTTTTAGAAGGTTGAGAATTTATATTGCTAGGAAGTGAAGTGGAGCAGAAACTAAAATCCGAGTGAGATACTTCCCTCTTCTTGAGATAAGGGGATGGGTTATGCATCATTAACACTATAAATGAAAAACAAATCATGACAGTTCTAAGTTTAAAAGCTGAGTGTCAATACAGAGAATCTATCTCAGAAACCAGCACTTCTTGCTTACTATTATCATGTTTCCTGAATTCCAACAAGTAACACAAGTTTTCTGTTGTTCCTTCAGTTATTGGTTCTATGTCCTCCTTTCTCCCATTAGTGGGACAATAAAACTACTGATTATTTTGTTCTTCAGAAAGTTCTCAGGAATGTTTTCTTTATGACTGAGATTGTAAGTGTAGAAAAACTTGAATTTTCCAGGGCATTTACTCATTCTTGGTAACAAGTAAAGTGATGTAAATAAGCATCAGCTACCCCTACCTCAAAATTCTTTCATGTATTACAAGTTCTAAACAGAATCATCCAGAGGCTGAGAATAGGCAGCAATTACTTTTGTGATTGATGCTGAGATATTTAATACAACAATATGTAATACAACAACAGGTTGCATTTGAGGGTCTGAAGCTATAGACCCAGATTTATGGGTTATCAACCGCAGCTACTGATCATGGATCATTTCTATCTAGTGTATGTGCATCTGGTTCTAGGCTCTGCTACACATTTACTGGCTACAATCTTGAGCAAATCATCTGCTTTCTCTATCCATCATCTGTAGCAAAAAGAAAGCAGTACCTTATACCTCTCTTCTAATGTTTATATGTGCAGTATCTGGCTATAGAATTTTATTCCTGATTGATATTCATCAGTGTTGTGACAAAAAATTAGGAATACTTATTTTCTGAAAATAAAATAAAATAAATTATTCCTTGCCCTTTTCTCAGCATACTACCTGTGAATCCAAGCAAGGCACAACAACTACTGATTTTTTCTATGTAAATTTCCACCTTCATTCAAATTAATTCTTCATGTAGTTATCAAGTAAGAAGTACAACATAAACGAAATGCAGTGTAAACTGAGGAATAGTCAGCAGTGAATAATCCAGCCACCCCAGGTTTCCTGCCCTCTGCCTCCATCCTGTCCCTGGGATAATTGTGGAGTTTTTCTCAGGCTGGAAAAATGCTCGTCTTGCAGCTGCAAGTGTATCATGTCGGATTTCAGTTTTATTTTTAGTCAAGTGGATTTGCTGTCTCTTGTCAGCTTATTGTGTTGTGTTCGCAGGGACATTTGAACAGAACAGTTTTGTTGGAGCTCCAGTGGGCTCTTGCCTATGAAATCAAAGTTCTCTTGCTTGCCTCATGTTCTCATTCATTCATTCATTCATTCAGTGTCTCAGAGCCTGCCAGCTCTGTGGGCCTGCAGCCAGTTTTGCATTTACTACTGGGTTTTGTGTTGGCTGCCAGTCACAAAGGATGGTGATAAATGGATTCAGCAGCACCTATTAGGATTAACTGAAGGCTTAAATTCATTTTGAACACTCTTACTGCCAAAATTAATTATACTAAAATTAATTATGTTACGTTATCCCCTGAAAAACAAGCCAAGGTGAGGAAAATACCCACCTTTACGTTTGCTGCAGCCTGGAGCTGAAATAACCAGTGGAATCTCTAGAACAGACTCCATCATGCTTCCTAGACTTATAAATATCTATCTTTTTGCACTGCCTGCTTTCAGCTATCTTCAGATTTTGTTCTCACAGACCTTGTTTTACATGCTGGCTACAGTGATCCAGATCAATCAGAACAGCACCTGTATGGTGATCTGAAAAGCAGCATGGACAGTAGGAGTATCCTCATAGTTTAGCAAAAACGTCAGCTCAGTTGGAATCCCACTTACTTTATTTCACAGTATGGTATTTGGGAGAAATATGTTAACAGGAAAAACAGTGACTTGATTGCTTTGCAAACCAATGAGGTTCTGTTCAGCTGACCTCTTGTTTGCCATAATTCAGTTTAGCCTTCTGTTGAAGAGGAGTTGTTGAAAAACAGTGTAATTCCAGGTGGAAGCCCTGAAACTCTTTACCATGGAAGCAGCAGATTGTTAGACAGCTGTTACAGTAGAACCCACCAGGGACGTCCAGACAATGAATAACCTCAGCTTAGTTGTGCCAGGTCCATACAATGTCATACCTTGCACTTAAGAACAACACTATTGGATTAGAGCTTGCCTTTGAAATTAGGCATCGAGGTGAGTTATACTGGCAGAATCTGGTCCAGGCTGCAGGTTCAACACTGATAAAATGACAACAAAGCCACAAGAGTCAGAATGCCTCAGTAAATGACCTCCTCCATTCTGTGCCCTCTTCTGTAGTCTGATAGATTGTGAGGCCCATCTACAATGCATAAGCAATCAAAGTTCCTTGATCAAAAATCTTCTAACTGAAGGAAAGAGCAATGTTTAAAGGACAGAGTAAAGAAAGGACTTAAAGTAGAGCAAAAGCCATTGCTTAAATAGTAATGGAATAGCATTCTTTCCTGCTGTTCCTCAGTCTAATCCAGGCAAGGAAATAGTATGTTTTGACTATTTCAGGTAAGGTCTTGATGAATTTATTCTTACCGAAGGTTCATCTACAGCGCATACTATAACAAAAACATCAGCTTTTGAGACTCTACTGTAAAACTCAGTAATTTGAATTTGGGCTATCTGACTTCATTCATTTCAGACAAAAGACCGCTCTCCTCATTCTTATCCATTACAAATAATTCTGTATTTTTCTTGCTTCGGTCTTTAACTTGCAGAGAAAAACCTTGTTTGCTTTTTCTGTAGAAAAACATGATGATTGGTAGACAATTAAATTTATTCACCTTTGAAAAATCAAACTATACTACTTTGCTTACTAGTTGTGCATTGCTTGGAAAGTTGCTACAGAGCATGTTCTTCACTGAGGAATTTTTTTGTTTTAAAGGTAGCTTTAGAATTACCCATAAAATCAAAACTAGGTTGATTTGGGTTCTTTTTTCTTCTTTCCGGTAATTATGTGTTTTACTGACAGAGAAAACATTCCAGATGAGCAAACATCTGAGAAATCAGCTTCAGACCAGGAACTTGAAACATGCATGAGAAGCACTAAACAGAACTATATTAACTACGGGTGTTCTCTCTATTCAATAAGGAGGCCTTCAAATTTATTCATTCCAGTTATGATTTAAATCTAGGGGGGGTGTAGGATGAATTAAATTCTTAGCTTATGCTACCTGCATTACGATCCTAAAGTTTAATAAGACAGAAATGAAGCCAGGAAGTGGAGACACAAAAGAGCCTCTCATCCAGTGCATGGCTTTATATCCAGAATAGCTCATCTGTCGCCTGTCTTTTGGATTGATTGTTGCATTGTGTGGCTCTTCCAGGTTCTTATTTTCCCACCTTACCTTAAGACTTCTAAGTTAGGCATTTTGTCTTCCTTGAGATCATCCTTTGAGACTATACTTGACATCATCTGATAGCTGCATGACGATACAGTTTATTGATGGGTCTCTGCTTTTAGTCTTATTGATATTGCACCAAATTTTCAACACCTTTCTCTTTCTTTTGGAGCATAATGATAAAACGTTGGTTTAATTTCTTGCTTTCAAATTTTTATTATTTTCTCTCTTCTTTTCTTCCCGGAAAACCAACTTATTTAAGAGATTCTGTTGGCAATGTTTGTGTCATAAAACACAACTTTCAGATCTGGTGCAATCACATAATAAATAAGAGCTGTATTTTAGTATGAGATTCAGCTTCAGACCATAACCCCTCTTGTCCTTTCCCTCAGCTGTGATGCAAAGGAAATCTGGGAAAGTGGAGCACAAGAAAGCTGCAACACTCTTCATGACTTGTGCTTGTCTAAACTGCTAGATATTGACCTCTTCTAAGATGTTAATCTGACTGGTTGTAAATTAGTGAAGGAGAAAGAATCCCTTTTGAAAAATAAGGTGAACTGGGATCTTTTCATCCTTACCAGACTCAGATCAATACAAGATTTTGCTGCCTGGCGTCCACAGCCTCTTAACACAGGAACATCTGCACACACAAGACTCCTGACAGCTTCCTAAAACACTGAAATGTTCTCGTATCTCCTACAGCATAAATCAAACTTGTATTTTCAGCTTCTCCTATAGCATGTGCATAGTTCTCCATTGCTCTTCATTGCTCCCCAGGGGACACTTTTTTTTCAGTTACCATACACAAATATTATGTAGAACACAGAAGTTTCATTCTTAGAATTACATAATCTTGAATAAAGCTATAAGGTCACCAGAAGGGGCTGGTGTTAAATCTTTCTGAAAGTAACAACACAAAGACACTAAAAATACTGGTACTACTCAGTTTGACGAGAGGAAGCCTGATGGGGGATTTAATTCAAGTTTATGAAATTCTCAAGAAGAGCCACTGTTCTCTACATCCTAAAGTATTAGAACTCAAGAGCATTCATTAATACCAGCTGCAGATTGCTTAAAAATTAGCTATATAGAAGTATGTCAGTTAGATGGGGCCTAAAATAACCATCTAGTCCAACTGCCTGACCAATTCAGAGCTGGCCAAGAGCTAAAATATATTGTAAAAGGCAATGTCCAAATGCTCCTTAAACACTGACAGTCTTAGGGCATTGACCACCTCTCTAGGAAGCCTGTTCCAATGTTTGAACACTTTCTTGATAAAGAAATGCTGCCTTAAATATATTCAAAACGTGAACAGTAAACATCTGCAACTGGCTGTCTTGAAGGCAGCACATTCTAAAGAGAATTAAAAAATTCATGAATACCCAAAAGAGGTACTAAAAGAAATTAAGAACGATTTACCCTCTAATTCTTAATCCAGTGACTGTGGATGCTGGGGTTGGGGTAGCAGGTAGTGGCTGGGCCCATATGCTCACTCAACTAACCTTATCACTGCCGTTGTTCTCACATACAGTTTTCAGGAAGCTTCACTCAGAGCTGATGTATTTAGTGGTTGTCCTTGTGCCCTCATACTCCGCTAGTTGTCCAGATAACAGCAGATGAACAATGATGCATCTGCTCTGGGAGATGGAATTCAAGTATTGTTTGTTCTGCAAGTGCAAGCACTTCATTACCAAGATTCTCCAGAGTAATTAATGAATCACCTTGTAATGCTCAGAGTCTTAGAAGACTCATCCTTAGGTGGACCTACATTAGCTATCGGACATGAATAGCATAAGACTCATATTCTCCTTTTGCTTCTTCTCACCCTTTTTCGTTACACAAGTAACCATTTTTTCATGCCCTTTTGAAAGTGTGCATGTTCATCTCCATTTGTAAGAACTTGGAAGCAGAATACTGGTCTGGATGACCCTTGGTCTGACTTGTGAGCACATTTTTAAGTTCTTGTGACATTCCGCTTCTTCCCTTTATCTGCAACTTCCCTGAAGTTCATTTACAGATTTCAGACAGAGACTAAGTATCTTGACAAGGTGGTTTGGACATGAATTTGGTAGCTTGGGTAGCTTAATTCCAGATGAGAAGGTCAAGATGGTAAGTTCTGAAAAAGGAATCAGGAATTAGTCACCTGCTGCAACCAAAGATTCCTGGGAAGGTGACCAGCCAAAACTATGAGGCATAGGGGACAGGACTGAACTATACGGCCCAAAAGAAGACATTAAATATCAATAGGACAGAGATTCCTGGGCGATACTTTTTGGCCACAAGGAGTGCAATTCTTCACAGTCTCATTGTTGCAAAACAAAACCTTTTAAACAAGGCAGCAGGGGTCAACCCATAAATGCCCTGGAATCTGACACAGTTCAGAACAAAGAAACACATTGTAATATTAGCAGAGTCTAACTGAACCTCTTGGTTGAAAGCAAAGCAATTATCAATGTAACAAGCAATTATGCCTGATGTTCAGTTAGCAACAAAATAAACATGATAAAATATGGCCACAACATTTTGAGTCAAAACCTCATAGAGAGTTACCATTTGCTCTTATATCTTCCTCTATGCAAGTATTACATCGTTAGAAAAGTATTATCCACTGTTTAATTGTGTGGGAGGCAGTTAAGAAGATCAAAGAGCTCTATTAACAACAGATAACCACAGAGCAAATATGATTAAAGTAATTACAGAAGGAAGTAATCTGCTAATTCTTAATGATTCTGAGGACTCAGAGGGGAGTTCTCAAAGCGATTCTCATCGCTGGAATTCAGGGTGTTTCTGCAATAGACTGATATGATATTTTGGGTTTCAAAGTGTGGGCTATTATCCTATACATGTTTTCTCTCATGCTTTCTCCCAAACTTCATACTCACTTATGACATGATTCAGAAGCAAAAAAAGATCCTTATCACAACAGTTACCAATATTTTTTCCCCCCACCCTGTCTTTCGGCACCTGGCAAAATTTTCCAGACCTCTTTCACTTCTAGCTGGGACATACTTTCACTTTCCAGAAGTCTCTGGAAACAAAGTTATGACATTTCCCTCACTCTTCTTTTTCCCACACATCTTTTCAACTAGAACTAGATATGATTTTTCACTTTTTCCACTCTTCCCCTTCTTACTCTACTCTAAAACCTCCTCCCTTTCTGACCTCGCCTTTTCACTTTGACATCCCACCAATGCTGCCCCTAATAATCCTTTTCTTTCTGTTCTTCTTCAGTAGACAACTGAGTAGCTAATTTTGAATTAAAAGGAGAGAGGTATATGTTTATCTATAATGTGAGGGTGTTTGGAAATCTTCCTGAGAACAGAACCTTTTAAATATGCATTTTCTGTGTTTCTTCTCCTTTCTCCCTTCCCCAGACTTTGCTCCTCTTGCTGTTCCCTGTTCCACCCCCCCCCCAAAACATGTGTGGCCTCAGTGCTTTTAAGAACTGAAATGCAAGTGCTTCTGCCAATCATTTTTTGACATTGCACAGCTTTGTGACTGAAGCTTCACTGTATCACATTGCTGGAGACATGAAGGATCACAGCTGAAACCAATGGAAAGGCTCACTGAACCTTTCACAGTCTGAAACCAGCACATTTTACCCAGCTATAATCAACACATTTAATCAAAATTCATGTCATACCTTCAGAGATGCACTATGCACACACAGAAGACATGTGTTCTCTAAATTTATCTAATCCTTGTTCTCCAAAATATTTTGATTTTTCTTCTCTCCTCTTTAGATGCTCCTCATAAATTTAATTTCCTAGTATTCTTGAATCACCAAAGTATTTCCGCTCCAGGCCTGAGATCTTGTCTCTGCTACAGGCAACAGACCAGTCTTATCCCAGTGCAAGCACTGCCTTTATCAAGACTAATGTCAGAAAGCTGAAAATAAGAGAGGTCAGATTCCTAAATTTGTATCAGCACTCAGTAAATGACTTCTTTTTTCCAAAATTGTTTACATGTCCAACAAGTCCAGCTCTTCAAAAAACCCCATGGCCAATTATGATGCCTATCCAGAAACTGATGGTGAGGAATCTGCTTTGTTGAAAAGACAGTATGAAATCAGAACAATTCATGCTATACTGAAACATGTACCTCTGAGTAAGTGTACAAATACATAGGAAAAGAGTAACTGGTCCAGTGTGAATTCCCATCCTCTCATTATATATTGAAAGATCAGCATCTGGTACTGATGGCCATGTTAAAGAAGTAGTTCTGGACCCTTGTTCTTTCTTAAGAAACACTTACAATGTAATTTTTGCTTTCAATTTAGTTAGATTTTCCCTTACCACTGATTGACTCACCAAATCTTTTGTAAGTTCCTCTTGGAGATAATTCACTGTCTTTTGAAAAATCAAATATTTTAATTTGACAGAGATCACAGCATCCTGCCTCTGTTCTTAACTTCTGAGGTGTCTAGCTTTGTTACATTATCTGATCTTTGCAGTTAGAGCTTCCTCCTTCACCCAGTAACACATACATGGTGCTGTCTTCTCCACTTCAAAGGTGAACAACAAGGTAAAATATGTATACTTCTCTTAGTCACAAACCAACAAAACATATGCCTGAGACAATACTATCTCCTGAGGCTCACCCCAGGCTACTGGTAACTAAAAAAATCTAAAAAACCCTAAAAAACTAAAAAAGAAATCCTTGCTACCTTTCAGCTGAACTACTGCTGTCACAGCACCTGTTTAAAGACCCAAGACTGCAGAACTGACTGAATTTCCAAAGAGATGTGGGGGATAATATTTTCCAAGTCAGGACAATTAGCAGGATTTTCCCTAATTGATTGGCTGATTTGTAATTTTGTCATATTAGCTCTGTGCCTACAGAGCTCTTGATCTGCAGAGTGCTCTGGGAGAAAGTTTGACATTAGAGAGTCCCAAGTTTGGCTTTATGTAGGGTGGGCTTTACAGGATGAGGTGCTTTACAGAGGTAGGTGAGGTTCTTTATTAGCAGCTAATGAACTTATACAAACTAAATTGTCTGTGCAACTGGATGAGGAAAGCCTGCCCATTGCTCCTTTGGGGTATATTTACCAGGCTGTTTCAGGCTCTGAATCAGACCGTTAACTTGTTTGTGCCTCAGAGTACCTGAAGTCAAAGCCTTTGTCCTCATGTAACCAAGTGGAAAGATAGAGAAGCTCCCTGAGGGCAATTCAAAGTCCTTTCTCCTCCGTCCGTATGGATTTTAGGAAGTTTAGTGAAAGTCTCTGTAGATCCTAACAAAGATGGACAGGGAGAAGCTCAGGCTCTGGTATCAGGTAAGACCATCCTGGCCCGATCAGTCTTACAGAGGAGTGTCCTGCTCGTGCGGCCTCGATGGTACCAAAGCGGTTCCCATTCCCAGAGGGCATGAGGATTGTTGCAATTACAGAACCACGGAGTTTCTGAGGTGGGAAGGGATCTCTTGAGATCCTCTACCACAAATCCCTGCTCAGGCAGGGTTGGCTCACATCTGCCCCCATTTGCTGTTTGATAACCAATGTCCCTTGACTAAATCTGGTAGCAACAAACACGTGATTAGCCATCTGTCAGATCAGGTTCTTAAAACTTGCGTGCTGTGTCCCAGGCAGTTTGAGGTCATTTTTAAGGAAGTGGATGAAATTGGGAGGGAGGGAGAGAGAGGACATGAGAGGGGAAATGGGAAGTCTTGACTATAAATTTCACTCCTATTTTCTAATAAAACTAACTAGCAAATAAGCTTTAGGAATAAAATTGCTAC
Source organism: Grallaria varia (assembly GCA_013396735.1). Taxonomy (NCBI): domain Eukaryota; kingdom Metazoa; phylum Chordata; class Aves; order Passeriformes; family Formicariidae; genus Grallaria; species Grallaria varia. The sequence goes on along the minus strand of VWZG01011924.1, from coordinate 462,373 downwards.
AGATATTCTCTCAGTGGTTAACTCCCTACTTCAGCTTTCTCCTGAAAGGCTGAAATTTATTTCCAGGATGCTTTTAAGGTAGTTGATATTTAAGTTAAGAAAAGATAGATTGCTACTTGTGCTGCTTATCTGTGACTTTCTTTCCTGTGTTTTTCTCCCCAAAGGTGATTATTGTTGGTCCATACAGCTTGGGTAAAGGAATGTGGAGCACTCCATTTCCATTCCTTCATGTGTTGTGTTTAAGCTGTATTTCTGTGTGTAAAGTGGGTTGTGAGAGACATGAGAAGTTTTAAATAGGATTTTTATTATTTATTTTTTTATAAAAGTTATTATTCTTGCTGAATTTGAAGTGGAAACTATTAGATCAACCAAACCTAAAGATCCTATTGTTACATAAAATATACAAAGCTGGAAGCTTTTATAGCACATGTGACTACTGAAGGAAATAGTGGATCCTTTCACTTAATTCCCTAACCTTTATTTCAGTTACATGAATAAGATTCCTCATTTTAAAATAATGTTTAGCCTTTAACAAATTTCCTTCAGGCCATTGGGAACTAATAGGTTCTTAGCATGTAGAATGAACAGGTGATTTATTCAGGTGCTTGAAACCATAATCCTGCAAAGATTTATTGTTTTAAAATCAAAATTAAGACTGCATTCTGGGGCTTAGTTTTTAAGTTCTTGTTTTCAGTGTGTTGGTATTTTGATTAACCAGTTAGTTTAACTTTACTACAAGTTTGCGACATTTAATGCATATAAGATAGTCCACAATAAATAACTGCAATTTTATTAGCAGAATAGTTAGAAGGACATGGCTGATAAGTAAGACGTCATGTAAATCAGTGGCCAGCTCTGAAGGCCAAACATAACAAAGCCTTAAATCTCTGCATCTTCCATAGATTTATTTATAAATCAATACAAAAATCACAGCTGGGAATTTAAATTCAAGAGTAATTAAAATAATTACTGTAATAAAGTAATATAAAATCACCAGAACTTTGTGTACATAATTAACTTACATATTGTTTTGTATTCTACCACAGTATGGACTAGTTTAAAAACAGGTCTGTTCATGTAAAAAAACCAGGCATCTTGCTCTCATTTATACTGGAGTGGTGAAATAACTCAGCAATGTAGGGTAACTGCATAATGAGCATAGAAACGTGAGCATATTTCTAAAAGGTTAAAGGAGACTATTATCCACAGCTCTACTGGAAATCTTTCCCTAACTTCCATTGGTGTGTTTTCCTGAATGTCACTAACAAAGAAGAAATTCTTGGTACAGAGATGTTTCCTGATGCTGCTCTCTNTATATATATATATAAAAATTACATAGATACTTTATTTTTTTTAGATGGGATATAAAGGGTGAGAAAGTTTTTTACATGCCAGAGTCTAACTGCCTTAGTGACAAAGTGAGATGGGTTAAATCAAATTACACCAAGTCTGATTAATATCTTTAAAAAGTAGGAAAGTATTGCTGTCAGTTAGTGGAGAAATACTGAGATAAAGCAAGCACAAAGCTAACTTTCTAGGTATTCTGAGTACCTAGAATTTCAAAAGAAGTGTTGATGAGTATCTCGAAGTCAACCCATTTCTGCCTTTGCTATCACGACACACAAAAGCTTGGGCAAAAACAGATACACGCAATGTTATGCCTACATTTTATCCTCTGGAATTAGTTTTTCTTTCAGTAATTAAGCCATATTACCAGGGCTGGAGATAAAAAGTCTTACTTCACTTTCTACTGGTTGTACTTCAAAATTAATTTTGAGGGTTTTGTGCTTAGGAGCCCTTGACGACAAGTAAAATGCTTCCTCCCAGTTGTTTAATGCTTTTTTCTTAAGGGAAATAAAAAAATGAAAAAACCTCCAAACAACATAAAACTCCTACCCTACCCAACTCCCCTAATGAAACAAATAAACAAAGAAAGAAAGAAACAAAAACCTTCAACCCCAAACTCCAACAGAACTCAAACCCAAGACTTCAAATGGTAATAAGTTTTGTAGCATTAAGGTCTTTACGTGCTTGGGAAGGTAATGCACAAAGAGCAATTCTGTGCTTGTAGTACTCACAGGAACAAGTCAAGCTACTGTGAGTATCCCTCAGCCCTTTCTTATGTAAACGGAATTCATGGAAAATATACTGAATTTGTGTTCTCTATGATTTATTACCATTTCCTTTCTGCAGTTCACAAAGTGTTCTCACACAGAAAGGCAGCTGCAAGAGCACTCGGTGCAGAGAGTACATCCCAAAACAACAGAATTGATAAGTGAGTGAATCCGTGCAGGAGAACATTGCTTTGCCTTTCTTCTCTTGCTGCTGTTTCCTTCTGCCAGCCCCTAAGAGACGTCTGATACCTTTTAAGTCTACTCCAGAGTTAAAAGAGAAAAACAGTCTAGGGTCTACATGAGCTGCAAATGTGGCTCACTCAACTGATGTACAGATGCTCCAAGATAGGGTCCAACAAGTGCAGCAGGCAGAGAAAGTAACTTGGGTTGGTAATTCTACCAAGTCCAGGGAATGATTTCTTTACTTACAGAGATGATTCAAACTGGAACTCAAGGCAGAAAATATGCTTTTCCAGTGATCATATTGTTTACTTTCTAAGGAACAGAGGATTTATTCTGGAGAAGGTTTAATGAAACCTAACCATTTGGGGCATCTCCCCAAACGTGAACATTTATTCACAAATTAAGACTGGAAAGAAAAATGCTGCTTAGTGAGGCCTGCCATAATGCACATATAGATCTGGAATAGGCATCCTGGATGGCAAATTTACAATGTAGTTTATCATTAGTCAATTTTTATTCTTTGAGTGAGACATGAAGTCAGTGAAAGGGCTGCTTAACAGTAGTCTTATGGTGTCTGTATTTGCTGTGTGTCCTCACTTGTACTTCCTGAGACATTTACTACATTAACAGTTAACAGAAACCCTGAATAAATGCCAGTGAACAGTGGGAATTTCTGAGAGGAGTGACAAACTGGATAGAAAATGACCCTTGAGTTTGGCTGATGTGGAGTGCTGGGAATTTTAAGTTTAAATAGGCATGGTTATCCTTCAGTAACATTCTATTTTCCAGAAATAAAGTCCTTTAAAAAGATTCACAAACTTTGATTCATAAAGAACTTTTTCCCTGTTGCATTTTCCCATACTTGGATACAAAAACTTACATGCTCAGGGAGACAATAAGTACATTTTATATTTTTGAAAAATAACATTGAATGTTTTTGGAAAGATAGCATTAAATGTTCTAAATCAAAGCTGGACACCTGCTTCCTCTATACCAAAGACAGGAGAACAAGACTGTAGTAGTTCCCAGTGTTAAAGTTAATTGCAGTGGAGGAAATGTCTCTTGGTCAATAAAATGGTAGGATAAAAAAAGGACAATGACATTACACAATAGACAGAGGAGATAGCACAAGAAATGTTTGCGTATCCAGTCTAGAAGGCAGAGTCAGAACAGCTCTCCCCATGAGTTAAACTGGCTTCTGAATAAAGTGGCCTGTTGCATCAGAACATTGTGAATATTGTCTGCTGGTGATTGCATGGATAGAAGTGGGCTCAAGGGACTGAGTTCACATCCTGCTAATATAGGACTGACATCACTGGAGTAAAAGACAAATATATTCACCACATGTTTTTCCATGACTGAGAATGTAACATAGTTTTGTGCCAATTGTTATCCAAGATTTGCCTACAATGTTGCAAACTGTGATCTGCACAGCCATAAAACCTAATGATCATTAACCTCTTGGAGCACTCTTCGTTAATTTTTTTGTTAAGTTCATCGATGTTACAGCACAGTAATCTAGATTTATGTGATAAATCTTGTCCTGCTGCAGAAGACTGAAATGTCTCCTGAATGCCACTTTTTCAAAAGCTTCAAATAGTATTGGGTATTTTTATTGCAAAGGGAAGACAAATACAAGGTGTGGCATTGAGAACAAAAGCACTGTGGTTCAATGAATGTTTCTCAAAAAGTACTCCTGAAGGGTGAATAGAAAGTGTTTTAGTCAAGAGTGGGAAGTTACAGATTATTGTACCTATTCCATTTTCAAATTGCTACAGTACTTGGAAGAAATTTTTGTCAGAAAGGAAACAATGATGTTAGCAGGTTATTGTTTAATTAAAATTGAAGAAAATTGAAGAATTTTGAAGAAAAAAAAAAGAAAAGACAATGCAGGAAGTACCGTGCCTTGCCAANAAACAACGATGTTAGCAGGTTATTGTTTAATTAAAATTGAAGACATAGTCTTCTGGCTACAACATCTGCCTCTAACAATTAAACAGACATTATTAGAAGTCCTCATCTTTGTGTCAGTTGAGGCAGAAAGAAAAAAGATGTATAAGTGGGAACTAATCTCATTCTAATAGTTACAGTTGTAGAGCACCTGGTATTATATTTCCTCAGATGGAGATGAATTATTACCCTTGCAGCCTACATATCTAAACATTTCGGTTTCTTCCACAATACACACAAAATTGCTAGTCTTGTCTTCACTTGTGCATTATTTAGACATAACATCTGATTGAAATTATCAATCAACTACTTTTTTTTTTCTGTTTAGATGCTGATATATATATGTATACAAAGAGAGAGAGAGACAGAGAGAGATCAGCTGTGAAAATGATAGGTTCTTCCATTCTCCAACTGTACCAACAATTATTTTGAATTCTGGAAAATATTTGTAATTGCAAAAAAAAAATTGAGATTATTAATTTCTCAAAAATTTGTTAGTTTGATTTTACACCAAATTTTGCTCATTAAATTCACTTTTCAAATACTATTTTGACACTTTGTATATTTTGGTCTAAACTATTGAGGCTAAACTATTAATTTTCAAAGCAGCAGGTCAGCCCCAAAAGCTGTTTAGAATGCCTATAAATCATAGCCTGTATGACGCGTATTTCTTTAACTAGACTGTACAGTTAACCACACAATCAGCCTGTCATGTCACCCAAAATTAAGCACTCCAGAGTATTTAAACTGAATTTGCTGCTGATTTTTGTTGTTTTCAGACTCTGTTTTGCAGAACCCATTCACTGAAAATAGAGTTTGCTACTCTAATATAATACGATGCGAAATTCAGCCTGGGTGAAACAATGTGTTTCCTTTTTCCTTGTCCTCTCTTCTCTGGTGAGTCTTGCTCTGGGGTATCCCAGGAATGTTGCTGTGGGACGTCTTCAGCCTTTTGCCAGCTGAATGATAATTGTTTCCTATCTCGGAGCCTTGAGTTCCACGCATCCCTCCTCCTCCCCCACACCCCGGATTGAAGCTCTGAGCTTCCTGTGAGGTCTCTGCAACAGCCCCAAGGGCCTCTTCTGCTACCATATGTATGCAATCACAAACTGAAAACTTCTCTGCTTCTTAAAACACAGCACTGCCATGTGAGATAACTATCTACGGAAAACATCCTTGCACTGAAAAGGCTTCAGATGCACGCCTCTGCTGATCTTTTAAAAATTGTCCTTTTCTTTTTTTTTTTTTTTCTTTTTTTGGTATCACACATTGGTATTAATATAATGAATGACCAGCGTTAATTATATCAGGCGACACTTCCACCTCAGGAACTTTAACAGTGTGCCAGACCTTTTCCACACTAAGAAACATACACCAACACACAGCCAAAATTAACTGCCCAGTAGTAAACCAGGAGAAGCTACCTAAGCTACACTGGTAGGCAGAATCTGAATTATCTTAAGTCTATCTTATTCATACTCACCTAGAATTGCATGGATGTATTTGTAGTACAAGGACCTAAGAGCTCATAGAGCTCTGAATCATAAGCAACACTGTTGGACCAACTCAAGGGCCCGTGGTTATCTTTAAGGGCCTTCAGGAGCCCTGCATCCTGTCGTGAGGATATTTTTTTTTGCTCATGAAGCAGCAGCAGATCCACTGTGGTTAATAGTTTGATGCTGGAAAGTGGACAGAAAAAAATAAAATTGAAGTGATAATAATTTGAACTACAAAAAATTGCTGAAATAAAAGCTGTGATGGTTCATTGCTTCAAGGAATGTGAAACATGCTGCAATAAAGGCAGAGGCCCAGAGGAGTATCTCCCCTACCTGGGGTGGAACCCCCATCAGGTACCTCTGTCTGTAAGCCATGCCAAAACAAACACCATTTTTTGTAGGAAACAGAAGCAATTTTGATTTCACACAGTAGTTATGATCAACTCTCCCAAATGAACTGAGTAAATGAAACTAGTTTAGAGTCTGGCCAAACAAATGTACATTTTTAACTTATAAAAGGAGCAGGGTTTTATTCTATAATTTATTTTCTTAGTTAAGTGACATTTCAAGATAATAATAACAACAATAACAATATTCCTATTTTCCACAATTTTTGCCATTGAATGAAATAAGTTTGCTTCCAATTTTAAATGTGAGCAAAAGTAATGCAGCCAGTCTAGGTAAAGCTATGACCTGTTCATTCCAATAAAACCAAAAAAGTACAATTCACAGAATATGAACTTCTTATTTAATCCAGTGCTAAGAATGTTACCTCAGCTATCCTCCAACTCTAGGAACAATTCAGGATTTCATCTTGGGAAAAAAAAAAAAAGGAATATAGTTGTGAGGACATCATTGTTCCCAGCAAAGGGAGATCCTGGAGTTAAACCCTGAACCAGCACAGGCTGCCTTTGTGAGAGCCCTCTGACAAGGCAGCTTGAGCCAGATTTTAAATTGCCTCAGCTTCCACTCCACTTCTTTATACAGATTTTTGCAACCTTGAGTAAGGAGGGCGAGGGATTGGTGGTGTTTGTTTATTTGTTTTCTTCCTGTACAAAATGTGTGACTCAATTTAGAATTTATATAAGGTTCACATTTTGAAGCATGCTCCCACTGTGGCTCTTGCTAAAAAAAAATCTCAATCAAAGCAGGCAAAATAATGACTTCCCCATCAACAGTAGTGCAATTTGTGTTGCAAACGTAACCTTAAGTACACTTACACTTTCATCCTTTTCATGACATGATTTCATTAAGCATTTGTTTTTTATTGTTTGAATTGCTAGACATGGATTTTTGATGGTTTAATCCCCCCCTCCTCCTTCCCAACCCAAGAGAAAAGCAACTTTGCATATATTTTTCCTCTTTATATTTATGTCATCATTTCCCTTTAACTATTTTGAAAACACATGTTGTTTTTGGAGTTATTTCCATCAGTATAGCTGAGCGATGAAATGATTCATGAGCATTGATAACTAACAAGATTTGTATGAACAGATACTGCTTCCCATTTGTAACAGTCATTTAAGGATGGAATTATGCAACAAAGGTAAATGAATACAAAAGGTAAATTCTGATTTTTAATAAGTTGACTTATTTATAAACCAGGTCTTAAGTTTTAACTTTAACTGAATCGTTAAAATCCGGTGGATATACAGAATTTTCTTCTTTTCTTCAGGAGGAGCTGTTTGATCAGTGCATGTTGCTTCCAGTCTTGTGACAGGAACTTTGACTTTCCATAAGTTTAGGTTTCCCTGTAAATTGGAAACTACAGGAAAAGTCCAAATTTTTTTGTCACACAGAGCATCCAGTGTCCTCTATGATACGCCAAGTGTAGAGACTTCATTATTTTGCTCTGAGTTTACAATATTGACATAAAATTATTAATAGTGCTGCTAATAGTACTGCTAATACAAAATATTGTGGACAACAGGTATCACTTGTTAAAAAGATGTTTCTAGTTACAGAAAATATTATTTAATAGGAACTGGAAATATTTCAAAAGGGATTCACATATATATATACACACACATGTATATAAAAATTTGATTCAGCCCTCTGAAGGAGAAGTCACTGAAGGAGCACATTCCCACTTGAAGAGCATTAACTCCAAGTTTGTTGTCTCTAAACTATTCTTTCCTTATCTTCTATTTAGCAGAAGGAATTCCTCTCCCAGTTGGAACTGCCAGGTTTTTCTTAGAAATCCTCCTAGCAGAGGAGATTCTGAAAGCCTGAATTCCACAGAGTGTTTTGTCTTGCTAATGACTTCAGAGCACAATTGGATGCCCAACTGTGCATCTTTGTACTTCGGCTGTTTTGGGACTGATTTGTCCACAAGGGGAAAGTAGACAGCTACAATTATGTCTAAGGGAATCCTCCCTCAAAGCATGTGGGGGACACGAGCACCGCTGCTCCAGCAGACCGTGTTCTCTCTGCACAAGGCAATAGCTAAAGAAGGGGCTTAACAATGGGATGAAAGGTTTCCTCTGAAGTCATTAAACTGTGAGGAAATGGTGAGGGTCATGAATTGTTACATAAAAGGAATTAATGAGCATGAGGTGGGAGGTAAAAGTATTAATGGATAGCTGACACCTAAATTATAAAGCAGTCAAGCTCCCAGACTGGCAAAGAGTGGCCACATTTTCATGGAAGATTTATATTTTGATTATCAGTTACTTGCATTTCAATGTTTTCAAATATTTCGTATTGGCTTTTAAACATACTGTGGTAATTGCTCATAGTTGTTAAAACTGTGAAACCACATTCACACTATATGGTGTTCATATGTTTGTGTGCAAATGTCTGTCCCTACTGATTTCCTCAGGAAAAGAAAGGTCACAGGAGCACCCTGAACCAGAACGGCCCTTTTACTGCGATTAGGGGTACAAAGCAGAAACGTGAGTGGCTCTGGTGAGACAGCAGCGAGGGAAGAGAGGAAGCACAAATAAATAGGGGGGATACCATAGATTTCAAATGCAAAAGTAGAGAATAAAGTGTATCAATAGCACCCACTACACCCCAGGTCATCTGAATAATTTACAGTTTATCTTAATGAGGACATAAAGGCACAGGGAACAAGATGACTTCACAGCTGCTGGGAACCTGTGTCCTGCTACACCTCCTTGTCCTGATGATAAAGATCTGAAGTGGCAGAAAGCTCCTGAAATGTGTAATTTTATATGGCATTTTAAATGCCCAGTGTAGGAGAGAGAATCTTGCCCTGTATGGACTAATTGAGGTCAGCAGCAAGGAGGAGTCTGAACTAGTAGGGCTGTTCTGTTTCCCTCCCTGCCAGGGAATGAGCTGGAGCAGTATTTCTCACTTGCAGAAATCACCAGGTGCTAGCAGAACTCAGTGTTTCTTTCCTTTTTCATGTCCACCATTTAAAATTTGATCTCCAAACTCATGGTCTGCTCACAGTAATTTTTAAACTCCCTTGGTACCTTGATAACCAGCAACAAAACACCCAGGATGGATATAATGTCCCACGAAGCAGATGCAGAATTGCCCACACTTTGGTAGCACCAATTGGGATACACCACAGGCACTGGTGATTTTACTGGTACTTACTAATTTGTTACTGACAAGTATCAGTGCTGGAATATGGTCATTTGCAGAGAAGACTCCCCTTAGCTCCAGGCTAACAAAGCCGTTGAATACAGAGACTATTTACTATTGCAACTTGAAGTAAGATTAGCGGTGAAGGACATTTACTTTAATTTCTTCCAGGTGGCATAAGGCCTTCTTTTTGTTTTCTGGTTTTTCCCTTCACTAATTTAAGAAAAGTTTGTGGTTCAGGAATTGAAGACCTAATTAAGCTGCATGTCAAAACCAACCAAATACTAACACAAGGGATTCCTCCTGAGAAAACAGCCTTACAGGTTTGTCTTTAGCCTTGTCTGAGCATCAAATGACAGGTCTTCTGAGGAGCAGCTTGTCTTACGATGAGTCCAGCACTAACAGCTCCAGCCCTTGAACAGCACCAATCTGCTACACCACACACAATTACTACTAGCATGGATAGCTAATAAAAATTATGGCAAGAAACCTGCAACCGCTCTCCCTGATAGATAAGCTGTAGCACATCACAGACAAGAGGTGGAATCAGTCAGAGCACTTAAAATACAAGATGCAATGTCTGAATAACAGCTGCGGCAACTAGTAGCATAGAAAAGGATAATGAAAATGTTCTGTACAGTACTTTTAATTGGCTTAAGAAACCTGTCAGTTGAAAATGTCTTTTCTAATTTAGGTCTCCAGAGGACTTTTCATATTGGACATCTTCCTAAGTGCCTACAGTGAACACCTGGTAAACCATGAGGTAGGCTCCCAAAACAGCCACGTGCTACGTGATAGAGAGTAGGATTAGTCAGAATGCTTGTGATAAAGCATTGAAAATGTAATATTGTCTCAGAATACTACAAAATGTCTCACAAAGAATGGCCTATGTTGGAAGAACAGCAAAAAGATTTACATGTAAGTAGAATTGGAAAGTGCAAGAAAATGAATTAATAATCTATGATTGGTCCTGGGAATGTGTTCTGTCAAAGTTATGTGTGACAGCACAGTGAACTCGGGAACGAAGGAAGGGTGGGCCACAGCATTCTTCAGACACACGTGGCTGGAACTGTGGAACAGCTGTACAGTTATGGTGTAGAGAGCACAGGGTGTGAGATCCCATTCCACCACTTCACGCAAGTCAAGTGGAGGATCACAGGGTTACAGTGGGCAAGTGGTGCAATAAATTCTTAGCCTGAAGCTTTTGCACTACAATAATTCACCTATTTCATTTGAACTGGGCTTTAGACACTGTTCTTCAGAACACAGAAAGTATTTCTTTCTCAGTGTGTGGAATAAGTAAAATTTTTGATTGATGTTTACCTTGCATATTTTGACACTCAGTGGGTTACATATATACTAGTATCTCAAAACCATACGATGGATTTCATAGGTTTTGAGACATTTTTTGTAGTGATTTTCTATAAATTAATGACATTCATAAAATTGTCTATTTCTCTAACATTTATATATTTGAGTATCTGTACTCATTATTTGAATATTTTTACTTAATTGTATTAATGTACCAGTGTAGATAGCAAAACTCTTTTTGTCTTTACCTTAATGATAGATGCCAAGAACTGGATTGCCCAGTTTCTTCAGCACAATTTAAATTTGTTTCTTACCTTCCTAGAGGAGTGCTATGTTCTAAAAATTAAGATGTTATTCTATATTTAACTGAAACAATGGACCAAATCTTGTAATTTGTTTTGCTTAGAAACTTCTACTTTATTTGCTGTGGGGAATAGTAGGGTGCAAAGAATGTATAAATTCAAGGAAAATGATAAATGGGAACAAATATCCTGAGGAGCATTAAATAATACACTTTGAAAACCAAAGAATATTACTAGAAGTTCATTTTGATGGAATAGAGATTTTTTGCTCTATAAAACATTATATGGCAAAGTGAGAAGTTTATTTAAGAACATCCTCTCTGATAGAACTTGCATGGCAGAGGTATTAACTGACAATTAGTGGTACTGAAATATGGTTGAATGATAACTGCTGTACTGTACGAAGGGTGAGTTAGGACTCAAAGTTATTACAAAATTGGGATTACAAATAGTGCCAGAATACAAGACCACAGAATAGAATATATCTGATTATGAATTCCAAATCACAGTGCAACAGTAATTAGTTTACTATCATGTTCCACAGCGAAGTTATTAGGTGCTCGCAGTTGAAGGACATCACAGAAATAATTGTATCTAATCAAATAGCCTTCCTGGTGACTTTTGATGCAGACTATCAAAATAATCTATCAAAATAAAACTCACAGAAACCTTCTATTCCCACCTCAACCCATTGTTAGTTCTATAAGACAAAATGTGGTTTTGATTTGGCCCTTAGTAAACTTTGAAAGTTGGTTTAAACATGAATAAACTTACTACATATTAGGAAAAGAGAATATAAGATAATTCAAGATCTTTTAAAGAATGGTGATACTAAAATTAGGGAGAGGTTATTAAGCAGTGGTCGACTGCATCATCTGAAATACAGAACAGTGTAAGAATTCACCTCCATTTGAGTCTCTAAGTACAACATAAAAGCTTTTCCTATGCAGCAAGACACCCAACATTCAGCCTAGCAACGTTATTTTCTTCACAGGGCTTACTGAGTAGGATTTGTACTCTCCTTACAACCTTGAAGCACTAAATGGGAGCAAAGAGAGTTGTGATTACTTTTAGATTCAATTTTATTCATAGAAGTATGTATTTATCCCAGTTTTGGATTTTTGTTCTTTTTTTCTACCTTTCATTCTAATGATTCTCTTCATATGTTAAGGAATCACTGTATTTTTCTTTTTCTGCCTTTTTTTTATCCCTTAAATATTTCACTTCTTATTCATCATGAAGTGATAACCGTTTAAAATGTGTGATTTTTTTTCTTTTTTGATCATTTTCACACTCTTCAACACTGACCTCCTCTGTGTGTAGGTTGGTTTTATTTTTTAATCAATTAGTAATAAAAAATTTGAAAAGTCTAGTTCCAAGGGGAAAAGAAAACCATCTGGGATAGAACACCTACTCACTCCTTCAGAAAAAAAAGCCTCTATATTTTTGATTACAGGATGTTCAGAACTAGTACATAACACAGTCAAAGCAAGGTCAGACTTTGATATAATGAACTAATTTGTTCAATGCCAGACTTTAAATTGTGCTTCAGTTTCATTCTACTCTGTCTGCCTCACCTCTTAGCTTAATCTAAATTTTTTATTTTTTAAACTTTCTTCACCAGGAAACTGTTAACTTGGTTTCAGTACGAGTCCTGGTATCTTCATTGTAGAGAAGAATTTCAAAACCTCTTCTTCCATTTCCCATTCCTCCCACCCTCCTTTTTTAAAAGCCTCTTTGGTTTCCCCTGCTCCCAAGGACAGTGGACTGGGAAGTGCTGGGTGGACTGCTGACCTGGGGCTACACCTCTACATATTGTCATGACATTAGTTCCATGATCAAAAAATCCTCTAGCTGCCATAATTAATTTCTTAGATACAATGAAGCAATTTTCTACTCCTTTGTGATATCAACAAATAAATTTTCCAAGAAATTCAAATATCTTGAAATTGTTCAAGCGGTCCTGTCCATATGCTGTAGAAGAGCTTAATCAAATTTTCTACTGTTTGAAGCTTAATAGCACTTAGGCAGACAGATCACTCAGAGCCTGATGCTTATAGGAAATTAATTCTACCTTAAAATAACTTTGATTCTTACCAAGTTGACAACTATTGCCATTCTTGAGACAAGATATTAGGAACTGGGTTGATTAAAAATCTGGAGTACATTTCTAATAGGTCCATTGAGTTTTGTATGCATTTATGTATGTATATATGTACATATATATGTGTGTATTTGTGGAACTATATGTATATATATATATACTATATACTGTTTATATTTAAGCAAACATTAATAAGTTCTAGATATGTGGCTGAATTTTGACCAGGGAGAAAGTGTTAGAGATTCAAACCCTTGAATCAGGACATAATAGCACTGATTCTGTTTTAAATTATGTTGAAGAATCCTTTTTGTGATCTTGGACAAGGCAATGATAGGTACTTAGAGTAATAAGTGATCACGTAAAACAGTATACCCTCAGTATTATATGAATGTGAACATTAATCATGTATCCTAACTACACGTTTATAAATAATAGGAAAAGTTAGCTGGAAACAGGAATCTTGTAAAACAGTGGTTGCCACTACCAAGAGGGATTTCATTACAAAGTGTGCAGACATTTATGCTGCGTTGTCAGTCTGTGTGCAACAAGAATCTGATGAGTTGGGAAGAAGCAAGCAATAACTGCTTGTGAATATGAACTTCTCCCAGCTTTAACAGACTTCAGCTAGATCTCAGCTCCAGCCAATTTGGCAAATATTTCTAAGTGGCTGTACATACCTTTATATTAAATACCTTGCATTTAAAATTTTGATCTCAGTGGTTGGCACAAAAATTGAAGGAATTAATCAAATATCAAAGATATGATAGCTGATAATTTGAGAAGGACACATTTATAACCAAACCTGAGTCACCTCCCTCAAATCTCATGCAAAAGTGCTCCTGTAACACTACTTATTCATGATACAACTGAAGTCAATACTGTGCATATGAAGTCAAAAACTTACAGCAGGTGCAGTTAATAGGAATTAAATCAGAATATAATTGGATTTGGCCACCTTGACTTTTCTGTGGAATTCTACACTCCTGGATGTTAGCCAAAAAGTTAGGGAGAAAAGACCCATGAGTGGCATTACCCCTCTCTTTTCACTGAAAGCCCAGAGGATGAAGAAGACCTGAAAGGACGGCTGTTTTCCGCCGCTTCATTTTTTGGAAATCAATATGAAAGTCACACTGTTCCATCTGCAAAGTGATCCAGCTCAAGGAAGCATGGAGAGAAAGCAGTAGAGAGGACAACTTGAGGCAGAAATTTCTGCAGTCAAGCTATTATGAAAGTCTCAAGTGAGGAGACAGTGAGAAGGAGGGCACTGTCATTGGTGGTAACCACTTAAGCCTAACTCAGAAGTGCTGTCTCCGCCTGAGCCCCTTGTCTACACCCATGGACAGAACCACCAAGTGGCAGATGAACTTGCGATGGACAAAACATTTTCCCTCCACAAGGAGATTAAAACATTTCGGGTTTGGTTTTTTTTTGTTTTTTTTTTTAATATTAGATGATGGGTGGGAAGTCTCATAAATGTAGCCTTTGCTTTCCCTCTTCTTTGTGGGATCTTCGTGGTAGGTTGCTTTTAACTCATGTTTTCACTGTGTTTGTGTAAAACACGCATCATGAAATGAGCATTGGCTAGTGTTCCTTTACTGACTCTCAGCACCTCATTTGATGAAATACGTTTTTAAATGATTTGTTTTATATCAGAAAATACTTTTTCTTTTTAAATAGACCTCTGTACTTATCTTGAAATTAAAGCTCTGCTATTAGGACTTTGTGCAGAAGAAACAGCTGTCTTCACCTCTTGACACAGTAATTTATACAATCAGAGTTTTAATAATTTAATATAACTATCTTCAAGCAATTCAGTCACAGTGCAATGCCCCAGGGCTCTGCATGAACTCTGACTTGTGAGAGCTTTAACAACTGGAAATTTCTTTTATTTATTCTCTGGCTTTTTAGTCTTCTGCATTCATTTGCTTTAGCCTTTTCCTATTTAAGCCTCTTCTTCCAGGAGAAATGATTATTTATCCACTCCCTTTCTCTTTCCTCTCTTTTTAAATCTTGCTTTCCATGTTTAGTTCTTCAGTGGTGGAAAAAAAAAAGCCCTGCTTCTTCTGTACTGGAGAAATTCTGGGCACAGACAGACTCCACGTAAGAAAGGCACAAGGCTGCAAGTACATACATGTGTGTGTACAATTCTACATGGAGACCTGGAATTTCACAGAGGCGTAGGAGCAGAATCACATTTTTTTCACAAAGTAATCCCATGTGAAGAGTGAAAAACCAATTGTGAAACATGGCATGACTCAAAAAACCCCTATATTCTGGGGTGTTTTTATGGGAAAAACAAGCATACATGTAGACCCCAGTAGACCTGTATTGAGTTTATTCTTCTGTCTCTTTTTGATTTTAAACTGAGATAAATCAAATGTATTTTGGTTAAGACAACAGAAATGCCCACTGTTGTTGTGCACACATTGTTACTTTATCTGACAGGAAAGCAAACACTAAAACCTCGCCTCTTACATTTGAATATGTCAACATATTGCAGGTAATAGTTACTACGTCAATGAGCTATGTAATATCATCAACTCCTATGGAATAAGTGTGCTACGAATAACTCTCTAAATGGAATATATCAATGGGGATGATGTTGCTTGTGTTTAGTCACACGGGTTGCTGTGGAGCTCTTGCATGTGTCCCCTTCTCTGAAGGCTTGTTTCATGTCCTTGCATCAAATAAATCTTGGACTAACTTCACAGAAGTTGGCCTTAAGGTACTGATCACCATTCACAACGCAGTAAGCCTCCTCTGGGAACAGACAGAAATTTCCAATAGCAACACAGTTCACGTATTCTCAAACACTGGAAGTGAGACTTTGATGTTCAGCTTTTTAAAAGCTCTCCGATGTATTTTTGCCTCATTATCATCCCAGCTGAGTGAACTTTTTCCTTGCCTTTCAGAAAAACGTTCAAGCACCTGAAGACTCTATGTTCCCTATGCTACTACTTAAAACATGGTAAATTATTTTCTGTGACTACATTTCATTTACAGTACTTCTTTAGGTGCTCTTGACAAACAAGTTTCAAGAGGGAGAAAAACAAATTTCAGGCTGATTTCTACAGGTTTATCACACACTTTTGCCCTTGCTGGTATCTGCAGGTCTGTGTTCCAGCACAGTGGCAGGAAATAATGTGTTTCTTGCAAGTGCCTGGTGTTATTAATTTTTATTGACCTCACAGTGCAGAAGGTCTCCTCTGGGAAGAGCTAGATATTTCAAATAGCAGTGAGGGCCCACATACTCAGCCACAATGTGATCAGGTGCTGAGAACAGCCAGTTTCTCACTGAGAAATAACATCTTTCAGATTATCACATGCATGATTTCATTTGGGGAAATGAAGGGAGAGGAGAGAGTTGAGATGATACAAGGGTGTCTTTGTTACACATCTTTTATGGAACTTTATCTCAAATGCTCTGCCATCAATCTTAGGCCAGAAACAATTTCTAAAGAAGCAGTAATCCTTGAAGAAGGCTCAAACTGAACTCCTCAAGCAACATCTCTCAAACAGCAAATAAGTTTTCCAGAATCAAGAAAACAGAAAACTGTGCCTTGTGTGAGACACGATAGTTTAGGGACTGAAACTGTTCACAGGCTAAAAGTGTTGAGAACTTAAAGAAAAAGAGATTCTACTTTTTCTTTACTGTAGTAGTTTCTGTCTCTAGACTCCACAAGTTCATTCACCAATTGACTCACCATTTTCATGTTTTTCTGCCATGAACAGAGCCTATTAACATGGTACATATGCAACGAAGTGTGGTTTATCACACCTGGCCATGAAAAGGACAGCCACAGTGGAGGGCTCCAGCAGTGTGTGGGATCATCAGCTCATGGCAGATAACCAAGTAGGAATAAAGACGGGTTTAATGCTCAGGAATTCTTCAATGAAGCCTCCTCATATACCTCAGTGCTTCATGACAAGACCTTAATGTAAATATACCCCTACAGGATGAATCAGGATCAGTTTGCAAAACGGAAATGGTAGCTTAGTGAATGGAGTGCAGACCTACTTAGAGGAGCAGGGCTTGACACTGGTGAAATACCCACTGACTTCCATACTTGGCACAGTGTGTAGTACCTAAGGAAGTCAGGATAACTAAGGAATGTCACCCTTTCCCTAAGTGCAAGCCGTACTGCAGATACACTCTTATGCTAACAAGCTGCCCTCCTTGTGCCTCACCATCAGACCAAGATAAGGACAATTTATTTCTTTCTCAAATGTTAGGAGAAGGAGTTAAACACACACACACAAATTGCAAAGGATCAAATCAGCAGAGATACTATTTTTTTCATGTTTACTTATTTACTTTCTGAGATCTTTCAGTGAGGACAGTGGTGAGGGAAATATTGTAGAAAGCACTGTAAGCTATTTAGTATGTGATCTGGTTAAGAGACATTATCCTGAGTGCTTTCGTACCCCTGTAGTAAGTAGAGCTCTTTATGAGTGAGAAGTTTTAGAAAGGAAATTGGGTGATCTTCAGCTTTCACCTGCTCATCTAATCAAATTTCTACTAGACAACCAGTTCAAAACCTCATTTCACTTCCTTTCTTATGGGAGTTCTGTTGCTCTCAAAAGGCTGCAGCTTAATGGCATTTTACCGCAGTCCAAAAGTTCTGAGAAGGAAAGCATCTTTGTTGCCCCAGGAATTTCCCCTCTTTATGTCTTACTTCAGTACTTGGGACAGACTGTTGAGTACACAGCATTCAAAATAACATCTATTTCCCTTATACCAGATATAAGTCCCTGATAAGAAGAGACATCATTGTGTTGGGCAGAGGGATGCCTAATGTTGCATAGGAAATAGGAGAAATAGGAGAAGCTATGGCTCTTCCACTAAGATGCACTAAGGTGCTTACTGACGTCAGATGCTGTTTTCTTCAGGACTCATAACGGCCTTTTCTGGAAATATCAAAGCAACCTTTCCTCTGAGTTCACACATATGATGAAGAATCTGTCCCTAGTTAATTTAAAAATCTCTTCCCAGATGACAGAGCACTGTTCCATAATTGTGACTTTCACACTTCTCGGTGTGCTTTGAAACACAGTATCTATGATCCCAAAGGATCTCAAAGTGCTCTGCAGTCATGGGCAGAGAAGTCTATTTGCCTTTGAAGAACTACACTGATGCAGTCTATAGACTAAGGGCCCATTATTCTTTGATCCTCCAGCTACTAGGAAACTTTACTTACTTTAATAAGTGATCATAGATTTTTCTGATGGGCTTCATGGAGATATGGTTTAAAATGGCAACAAAGTGCATTGGCAATTAAAGCTTATTGATCTGCTTTGGACTCAGGTGCTGTTTCTGTAATTGAATTCTTTTGCTTCATTTTTAATGGACGCTTTTAGTATATTTAAAATTATGAAGTCCCAGGTCTATCTTAACATTCAAATTGCTCCTTCAAGCCAAAACGGAAATAAAAAAACTCAAAACAACAGAGGTGTTTACATGGAAAAATTGTATTTGTGGCTAAGACTTCTCTTTTTTTCAGGCAATTTGGAAACAAAATAACAATTTTTCATGTGAATCAAGACTTTTATTTTGCCTTTACAATGTTAGTTAGTTTTGTTAAGTGTTTTACTATTATCTTTTGACTATTTTTTGCTTTTGTAATGGACCAAATAAGGAAAAAGTTTTGAAAAGTANATGAATTCTTGTGTGAAATAAAAGTAAGAAACAGTAAAATGAAAAACAAACATTACCTGGTCTGTATCTCCAGCTGTTGCTATTCAAAATTAACTTGGTTTTTGGCTACTGCCATAGTGACCAGTATTTTGAATTTGCTTTCTTTCCTTGAAATATTTGATTTTTATTTTTTATTGTGAAGGATCAGCGATAGATATCTCATAGATTCACAGAATCATAGAATGGTTTGGGTCAGAAGGGACCTTTAAAGACCCTTTCTCTGTTCAGTTCTGCTGCATAGTTAGGCATATTTTTCACTAGATCAGTTTGCTCAAAGCCGCATCCAACTTGACCTTGTACTCTGCCAGTGACCAGGTACCCACAACTTTTCTGGGCAACCTGTGCCAAAGTTTCATCACTGCTATTGAAAAAATTTCTTCCTTTTGCATAATCTAAATCTACCCTCTTGGATTAAAACCATCGCCCCCTTGTCCTGTCACTACAGGTCCTGGTAAAACAAACTCTCTCCAACTTATAAGACACTTTTAAATACTGAAAGACTGCAATAAGACCTCCCTGGAACCTTCTCCTCTCTGGGCTGAAACACTCCCATTGTCTCAGTTTTTTCTCACAGGTGAGGTGTTCCAGCCCTCTGACCATTTTCATGGCCCTCTTCTGGACCTGCTCTAACAGGTCCATGTCTTTTTGTACTGAGGACCCCAGTGCTGGACACAGTACTCCAGATGGGGTCTTACAGGAGCAGAGTAGAAGGGGAGAACCATGTCTCTTGATCTCTTGGCAATGCTCCATTTGGCACAGACCTGGATATAGTTGGCTTTCTGGATGGCAAGCACACATTTCTGGCCCATATCCAGTTTTCCATCCTCCAGTACCTCCATAATCTTTCTCCTCAGGGCTGCTCTCATCCATTCCCCAGTCCGTACTGGTACTGGAGATTGCCCCAGTCCAGGTTCAGGACCTTGTATTTGGCCTTGTTGAACTTCATTGTGGTTCACATGATACTACTGCTCAAGCCTATCAAAGTGCCCCTGGAAGGCGTTCCTTCCTTCAACTAAATCAGCTCCACCACTTACCTCCCTGTCAGCTGCAAAGTTGCTACGCGTGCACTGATCTCGCTATCTATATATGAAGATTTTAAATATTGTTTCTCCCAGCACTGACCCCTGAGGGACATCTCTTTTTGCTGGTTTCTGCCTGGATATTGAGTTGTTAACTCTAACTCTTTGGACACGGCTCTCCAACTCATTCTTTATCCTTCAAATAGTTCCTCCATCAGATCCTTATCTCTCCAACTGAGAAGCAAAATTATTGTACAGGACTCTGTCAGCAGCCTAACAGAATTCGGATTGATAGTGATAGTTGTTCCTTTGTTGATACAGTCACTCCACCCTAGTAGGTCTGTATCTTATTGTTTCTATGTCTTACATTTTTACAGTGGTGTTCATGATCAATGCCCTTTACAAGCAGCACCTAGTGAATCATTGTAGGCCTATTTTTGAGAAAGTATTATTTCACAGGTTGCACAGAAAGAAAACAGGCCAAAATACTTAACCAAGGCCTTTTATTGGCAGAATTTGTTAATCTGCAGAATAAATTGCTTCTTTCTCAACATTTCTTATTCATCTCCCATTCTGACAGACTTGTACTTGGTTGACAATACAAACCCATAAATCTGTCATTCATTCCAAAACTGATCTTTCGCCATCATCATCTGTGGGCAATTGCTGGAGCCAGGCCTCTTTCATGTGTTCACACTCTCATATTCGTTTCACACATCCTATGAGCCATGAGCTTAGTTTATCAGATTTGGTGCCTTTACCCCTGCTCTCACAATCTTGAAAGCTGAAGACTTCACCCAGATGTCCAATCTTCTTTTCCTTTCTGCATTGTATGTTTGTACACCTTGCAACTGACTCTTCTGGATAGTGGCTGAATAATGTGGCAAGACCGCAGTGTACAGAAGTGCAGCAGATTGTACTGATATGCTATTTGATAATGAGCTGCATAGTCATTTTGCAGGAGTTCAGATTGATGTAAATACTTCTAGAAGGAACTATGTCTTATTTGGTAAGAGAATCATGGGAGATAGCTGTATTTGGGCTCAGTGCCCAGCACTGTTATTCTCAGAGTAAACATTTCACTTTTCTCTCCTTCCAGTCCACAACCAAAATAGGAGAGCTTTGTCTAAAATTAACTGAAGAGGCTCTTTCATCTTAAGAACATTTAGATTTGGTATTTCAAGTAAATGTTTTAAAAAGAGTAATTCTATTTTACAGCAGCAGTCTCTTGGAATCTGGGCTGGGTGCCCTTGGCCAGATCCACATGAGCTCTTCGTAAGTGGGAAATGATCTTTATCTCCATTTATCCTTCTTTTTTTCCCCCTCTAATTTTAAAATGCATCAACTGGAGAATTGAGGGTCTTCTTGAGGGTTTCTGTGTCTATTAATAGGTAAGATTCAAACATGTACTCCCACATAGTTCTTTCTTGTGGGGACAGAATTGGATGGATATAAAGTAGAAAACCAAAAATTTCAGCGTCAGTTCATTTCAAGTTCTAATGTGTGTTTTTCAAAAGCTGTTTCCAAACGACAACAAGTTCTGTTTCCTCAGAAAACCACAACGTTTCTTGCCATAAGGACTTCAGAAAGACAGTCTCTGTAAACTCAATTGTACTTGCTTTTAAAAATTGAGAAAGGAAAAACTGCAATGCTTGTTTAAAATACTTGATGGCCTGACCAGTGAAGGCAATAGCAAGCACGGTCTTGATTCCTATGGAAGAAGGAACAGGTTCCTAGATAACTACACAAATATTTACCAGGCTGGGAGGAGCCTGGTAACACCCTCCAAAATAAAGGTTGCAATGTAGCCTTCCTTTACAACTTCCTGTTCTCACAAGTTAATAACTTCCTCATGCATTAGTCTTTCTGGCGATTCTCCATGTTTTGTTTCTGCCTGGAGGTGATGTGTATTTGGAACAAACTCATACCACACTTTTGACTGGGCAAGCAGCCAAAATGGCTGAGATTTGTTCCCTGGTTTAGAGGTAACTTTGAGGACTAGCACCTTCTCCTGAATGGGAAAAAACCCCAAAACTAGAATTGCCGAAGTTATTATGTGATTCCAAGATCAATTTTGAGCCAGTGCTGGACTTTTTGGAAGTGATTTGTTGCTGTCATATCATACTACTATTGATGTTTTATGTCTGAAGAAAGCAGTCCATTTAGACCCTCAGTAAAGTCTTCTTAGGAGTCAAGAAGCGAAAGGGCAATTCATTCTTATTTTCATCTTTCTTTCCTGTGAGTGGAGGAAGGAGAGTGGAAGAAGGTACAGTTGGCTTCTACAATACCTTCTTGCCTTAACTTACATAAAATAATGTACATTTGAGGGAGTCAGCCAAAGATAAACTCTTCTTCCATGTATTGAATAGGAAGACTTACAACCACACAGATCTATCAACTAAAATCTATTGAGTACTTTGAAAAGCTAAGAGGTTTTCTGTCGAATCCTGCAAGATTCTGAGCTTCTTCTGCAGAAATAAATGAAGTCAAAGGGCCTTGTTTCTTCTTGTTCATTACAGACACCAATATTAAAGCTTTGAGTACACAGCCTTAAAAGTGTAGATATAATATGTTAATTCTCCTTCTCTTATTTCTTCTTTTCACACAGTAGGTAGGAATTCTGTCTCCAAAAAACTCCTCCCTTGTGGAGTTTTTTGACATTTCACACTATCATATCTTCATATACAATAGCAATGATGAACTGGAATGCGTGGGATTTCCTTGCTTCTGTGGAAGAACCAAGGCAGGGTATGGAATCAGGCGCTCTGAATCTGCAAATCTCACTCTTTTACCTCCTCCATATGGTCTGATGTCGCCTATACGTGCAGTGTCCTGAAAATTGCTTGACATAAGAGGCTGTGGTAGGAGAGTATGGAAAGACTGGGGTTATTTTGTTGGCTGTTTCTTTCCAGTTTATAACCCATCAAGTTAAGAAAAGATAAAAATGCCACAAACAGAACAACCTTTTCCAGGAAAAGTAATGTTTGCAGTTTGCAGCTAAGTCAAATAGTCCATGGGTGACAGGGTTGTGCTAACTGGGGAGTGGACATGTGAATCTGCACAGGTATGAACTCTTTGCAAAATGGCAGGATATTAGTCAGCCCTAATCCAAAAGATGTGTGATCCTGCTATCCGAATGTTATGTCAAAGCAAACATAGCCTGCCATTCAGCATAGCTTATTACCATGAAATCAGTACTATGCCAACAGAAGTATGCAACTTCTGGTTCCTTCAAAGACAAGCAGACATCAGCGCGTATCATACTCCACCAGCATTTCCTAAATGTGCCCAGTGAGGCAATTTATGAATTTATTTTCTCTGTTCAGCACTAGAGAGGATTTCAAACTGAAGGCCTCCACTGTGCCACTTTATCTAGCAAAACTATTCTGATGCAGCACTGACAAGGTTGCATGAGAAAGAGTCTGATATGTTGTTAACCCAGACTGTCTTCCAGGTGAGTTAGTGTTGGGTGAGCAATACAAAGAAGCCGACTTGAAACAGCCACCCAGCTAATGTATGAGGGTAACAGCCAACAGCTCAATGGTCAGATGAAGATCAGTGAGAAGTGGTGTCCTGCAGGGGTCTGTTTAGGTACCAGTAGTGTTTAATGTCTTCATCAGCGACAGTGACAGTGGGATCGAATGCACCTTCAGCAAATTTGCAGATGACACCAAGCTGAGTGGTGCAGTTGACACACCTTAGGGATGGCATGCCATCTGTAAGGACCTGGACAATTTTGAGGAATGGGATCATGTGAAACTCATGAGGTTCAAAAAGGCACAAGTGTAAGGTGTTGCACCTGAGATAGGGCAACCCCCAGTACCTACAAATACTGAAATAAACATCTGGTGTCTTCGCACAGCCATTCTCTTGAGGAGAACACAACAACAGGAGAAAGACAAATACTGCAATAATTTCAAAATGCAGCCAAAAGGACAACCTGGGAAAAAAATAGGCCAGTAAGCCTGTATTTGGTCTCTGAAAAAACAGTGGAACAAGTCCTCTGGAAACATGTTTTTGATCACATGAATCACATTCTTCTGACTGGGAACAGTCAAGATGGGTTTTTCAAGAATAAATTGCGGTTGACCAAACCAATTGCCTTCTGTGATAACAGGACTTGATTTGCTGATAAGGGAAGACCCATGAATGTCACTTGCCTCCTAGCAAGGGTTTAAACATGGTCTTCCACAATATTTTTCTATCCAAGTTAGGATGTTATGGTCTGGCTGGGTGCGCAGCTGGAAGTGGTGGCATGAAAAGGTTAACAAATGTTGTCTTTAACTTATCCTTGCACTTCAGCTTTCCTTAAAGAAATGTGGAATACGTCTGTTGGCTTTCAGTATTCTGGCCTATAACAGATGAAGAAAACCTTATAATACTCTAGCTGGTTGAATCATCTCACTAATACATGCCACAAGCTCCTCTGAGCTAATGCCTGTCTGAGTTAAAGCATCTGTCTCTGTAACTTCACATGTGAGTCTCAAATGCTTCCACCTGTACCCAAGCCCTCTAAACTTCACACGCCTTCACCTCGTGGTTTATTGTTGAGGTCAGTCGAAAATTAGATTGAATGTAAGGCAAACATACACTTAAAAGTTCCTCATTCTCTCTTCTGATGGTATAAATAGGAGCTAAACTATTCGATTAAATGAGATGTCTCCAACCTAGATAATCTATACTGGGTAAAATAAATATCTTTAGTTAAATTAAGGCACTGTGGGGGGAGTGGAGAAACAGATAGGCCATATCAACACGGATAGTGCAGTATTTTATGGGGAAAAAGTAATCTAACCTTGCTTAACAATCAGCTGTTCAGGGAACTGCTTACAATACTTCACATTTTTTAACAGGGTGGGGTTCTTAGCCTTCCTTTCAGCCGTCAAGTGTTGTTAAGTCTTTTTGTGCTGGACAAAAGACATAATTATTGAATTTTCATTCCCTAAGTAGGTACTAACGGCCTGTAATCAAGTCATCCCTCAACGTTTTCTGTGATTAAACTAAACAAATAGAGTTCCTGACTATTTCTGCAAAGTATGTTTATAATTCCTTGATCACTTCAGTGGTTCTTCTCTTAACCCTCTTCAATTCAGCAACCTGGAGCCAGAACACTGTGTACGATTGTGTGATCTTCTTTTTCTATTTCATTTTTTTGCTTTTGCATCCCAAAACCCACCGACATCCAGCTCTTGGACCTCTTCCCACCAAATGCTAATATCAATCAGTGTGTTTGTAGCGTGCTCTTCTTACGCCTGGGTGGAAGAGTGTTAACATGAGCTCAGTGTTTGGCTGCCTGCCTGGGCTGACATGAACTTTCCCCTGCAATCACCACATCGGGACTTCCACTTGTGGTGTCAGGGTTGGAAGCGGCCATAGTCTGTACGAAGGAAAATGAAATAGAAGCAGCTGCAGCCATGTGTCTGTCACAGCAGCCGGTGATAAGGGAGTGTGTCTGTCACAGCAGCAAAATAGAGAGGAAGAGCAATGAGGTACTGCCTGCAGTACCCCCTCTCTATGGAGAAACCTGAACTACTTAGAGTTGCATTAATAATGTAAGAGATTCTTAATTTATGTAATTTAAAGTTGTAAAAAAAAAAAAATTGGAGCACTTAGAATGCCCTTCTTTCTGTCATTGGCTCTTATTTTTCATCCATTCATTCTTGTAATCATTCCAGCAATTTGTAAGTGGCAGCATTCATCCAGGAAAGTGGCCAAATTCAGTTCTGACTGGTGTCTAAGTTAGTAGCACAGTCCCTGAAGTTCTACTCCACGGTCAATGGAAAAGAGTGAACTGCCTCCAAAGGGTGACCTCCCAAAGGAAAAATCTGAATTGCTCTCAGCAGAGACCCAGCATGACAGGCTCCAAATTTGGCCTTCTCAGATAATCATTACAGAAAGACAAAGTCATTTTGGACCTTTGTCTTGATTTTAAGACATGGGGAGTTTTTCCCTTGGGATCCTTGCCCAATGGTTATTCATCCTGTCATTATGTTTCCTTTCTGAAGTATCCTATCTTTGATTTTCAGCCATAAACTCATTCCATCTTTCTCTAGGAGATCAGAGAATCCTTTAAAACCAGCATTTTATTCCTGTGAAAGGAGCAGATTTGCCACAGGCTGGAGAGGAGCAGACTGAAGGGGAAAGCAACCTTCTCTTTTTAAGTGATGATCTGCCAAGTACAGTCTCGTGCAGGTGATAGGGAGCTCTGCAGCCACTGCCAGTGAGTGTCTTGAAATCATTAGGTACTGTAAAAGTGGAACACTGCCATCCACTGCAAAATTTCTCAGCATTAACTGGAGAGGGCCCAGCCTGTGACCAGAAACTAGTGAAAGTAAGAGTATGTAGTCACAACTGCCTGTCCTACTGTTTCTGCAATTGTGAAGATTTTGCTTTCATGTTGCATGAATAAGTACTTAAAACCAGTATACTGCTCTTGGCCTCCCTTTTTGGTGTCTCACTTCCAATCATGTTGTCCCTTGATGCAGATAATCTTGGGAAAGATCTGATGGATTCCTAGAGTCTTTATGCCTGTTAATAAAAAAGACTTGCAGTTCACAGCAGTCATGGCAGGGGCAGGCGGTGCCAACTTGAGTAAGGATGTCTGTTGAGATCTACCCTGACCATTATCTTAGATCAACTTTATGAGACTTGCTCAAGGTCTTACAGAAAATATGGTATAACAAAGAGTCAGACTGTTGCTTCCTGAATTCCACAGTAATTCTTGAGCTTTTGGTCCGACCTATCTCACTGTCCCATTAAAGTGCCTCTGGAGTTATAGCTATCACTAACCTAACTTTGCTTGATTCTTCAGTGCCGTTCTATGATGCTTGAAATGTCTGATGCTCTATTTGTGAGCCCCTCAAAACCAGTGAAAATCAACAGCAGTGTCTCAAATTCTGATCTCCAGCAAGTCAGGCAATAGTGCAGTAAAGTCTGGGCAGACATTTCATTTAGCAAGCCGCTGCCTGAGTGCACAGTCATTAACATCACTCTGGCACTCAGCAGCTGCTACTTTGAACAGCCCCTGAATGAAAAGGTCAGCTGCACAGGATCAAGTCAGCTGAGTCAGTGATCCTTCTTCTACTCTCCCATTGAAATGTAGCCCTGATGCACATCCTCCTTCTGAGTGGAGAGCCCACCCTGAACAGGTGCTGGGTGGCTCAGCAGCATAAACTCCTCTTGGAAGGAGCACATAGATGTGCCTGTGAATCCAGATACTTGACATGTGTCATAACACATAGAAGTTTTCACAGGACTAGGGGTGTGCTTGTGTATGCAACACAATGTCAGTGCTCTAGAGATCAGAAACAGCCCAATGCAATTACAAAGGAGCATGGAAAAGCTACTTTTCAAAAAACATCCTGGGTGTCTGAGTTCTGGTCCATCTTGCAATAGCCAGCCTTGGCATTTCATCCTTTCCACTGAAACTGGGACTGAGAGATAAAGATTACAATGGAGGAACAGAGAGCATTATCATCCACAGCCTACTTTATACCGTCAAGAGTCTGTAATGTGCATCTCTGAAAGTGAGCTGGGCCTACCTTCTGGTTCCAGAGGTACTGTGTGTGTTACAAGACACACGTACCTATCTATGCCTATTAAGTGCAAACATAATATACTGCACAGTTCATATCACTGCTAGCAGGATGCTTTTTTCTAACAAAAGAAATAGACTCAATCTATTGATAGGGAATATTGATACAGGCCAAACTCTTGAGCTGTCTGTTCCTTTACAAACAGTTGTCTTAACAGAACACAACCTTCAAAAAATGAGTAGAGGTGGACATTTAAAGGTGTGTTTTTAAACTGTTCATCCGAAATTGTAGCACCATATCACTGTGCCTCAGAGTTGTTTCTGGCAAGTACCCATGTAGTTGTGAATTTCTTAGTTGGAAAGGGATGGTGGTTGCAGGATTCCATAGTGGGGAAGCTACAAATGAGTTATGTTGCAACTATCAAGAGACTGACAAAATCAGAAGAAAAGCAATTTTTGTTCAGAATGGCTAACTTTGAAACTGTTCTGGTGCCTGTTCAACTTCTAGTACCTATTACATAGTTAGATAAATGAGTCTAAAAAGACTTAAAAATTTAATGTTCTTGTTCTCTACAACCAGAAAAAAACCAATTTGTGTGTCTGATAATGTTCTATCAACTAAGACCTCAAATGAATCGTAAGGATGGGGTTTACATTTCCCAAGGCTCCTTAAATAACAAACCATGAAAAGATATTTTTTTGGGGCATCCTAACATAGAGAGGCACAAAATCTCAGTATCTGCAGGAATGAGTTCTATTAAACAATATGCAAGGACTACTTAAACAGCATTAAGTGTATGGATTCTGTGTTAGCCCTATGACAGGAAGGCTTAGACTAGGGATGTACAGCCTAGTCTGTGGATGGTTTGTGCCCACCTACGTAAAAGCAGAGCTGTACCTTCCCACATCTACTGCAATATCATTATCAAATGCTATAATTCTACAAATGCTATTATCTTCCTACCCAAGCTTTGACCTTCCACTGTTTTCCCTCTATTTCTTTTGACAACTGGAAGCTGTACATACGTGTTTTAGACTAGTCTGCTGTACCTTGTGTACGAATGGAAGAGGAACAAGCACAGCATCACTGTTTGTCTGTTTCCACAGATGTGAAACATTTCAGTGTGTTTTTTCTGAACTGAGAGAAATGCCATTGTGACTTTGAGGGATTGTTGTTCTTCCTCTTCCTAGGACCTCACAGTCCCAGTTACAAATTAGCTGGCCTTTCCGAGAAGAGTCCATTTCTACAACACACTACAAAAACGGGTCCATCACTCCCACTTACTGGGAGTTTTGAAGGTGTCCTAATGCCAGAAGTTTCCATAGTATATACACTAAGAGAATCATCCTCTAGCAGATAGAGATGTTGGGAAATACCTTATAGCACTTTAAGATAACATAAAGAAAATGGAACAGAATGAACCAAGAAATAAGAGGCTTCATCCTTTGCCTTTTGCCCTTCGTTAGTAAAGACTGGACTTCCTGATCTCTCTCTGTAGTATAGCTCCCAAGAAATACACATCCAGGCTGAGTGCCAGTTGAAAAAATAGTTTAAATGCAATGGGTAGAAAAATTTAGCCTGATATATGACCTAGAAATGAGTCAGTCTTACGCATGATAATCTGGGAAGCAAGGAGGAACACTGATCTCTCAGAAGATAGAAGAAGGTGGAGAGGGAAGCAAGATATTCAAAATGAGCCAGAAGGCTGGAAAACAAAGGCCTGAAAAATAGTAGAGTAGAAAATGGTACAGAGTTGAAAAGGGTCAAAGAAAGAGAGAAGAGCAATTGAGTGTCAGATCAGACTGGGGGGAGAATTGGAAGATTAAGGATAAGTGAAGCATGCTGGCTCTGGTCCAATTTCTTTGCCTTTGTCTTTGGACTTTAGGAAAACACAACCAGGGTTTAGGAATATAGTGAATAGGAATTAGGAATATTGCCTTCATTTCTTCCCCTGTATGCTCCTTAAAATCTATTGATGTGTGCAATTTACAACTGTGACGTGATGTAAAAACAATGCATACGGTAGGAAGAGTTTGCAACCTCAGGCCTCTATAACAGCAGGGTATTCAGAGCACAGATGAGATATAAAGTGAGGGAGCTCCATTGAATCTGCATACTCTTTAGTCTTGAATTAAGTACTAAGCATATTAGTGACTGAATAATGACAGGAGAATCTCCTTTTTAACTCCTAGAGGGCCTTCTTGAGTCCTTGAGCTGAAACTTTTTGTCTCTTTAGAAATTTAAACCATGTTTGTTCCATTCTTACATCCACTGGAATTCGCAACATATCTGCTTTGTAGTCTGGACAAAGCTTGAAGATTTCCCCAAACACAGTGTGAATCAAACCACACAGGAATGTTTGTAAAGAACATCTTGGGCCCTTTGAAAACATATTCAGTTCTCAGAAGCACTAATGCATTCCACATTTGGTCATTAAACACTAATTGGTAACATGCTGTGGATGGGTTCATTCTCTGACCAGTCAGTATTTCCTAGGTCACAGCACTCCATGACCTTGGTGCCCTGACGTGACCTGCCCTTTTGAACTTTTAATCCTTCAACTGGTCAGAGAGCATTAGTAGCTCAGGCCACTTTGGAAACCACAGGCATATTTTCCCCTGGCTATTTCAAAGTTTGCTTGGTTTCCTCTCCACCTCCTGCTCCCACCCCCCTCCTCAATGATGCAGGATGTCTTTTGGGGGCCTAATTGAAGGCTTCAAAGTACCCGACAGTTTATTATGAAACTATTGTCCTTGGTAAATGTCACAGGACTCATGTTTTATTGTATTTATAACCTTTTCTTTCCATTAGCCTGCCATTTCCCTGAGAAATTATGACCTTGGCTCTATCAGTTTAACCAAGCTGATTTTATATATAGCAAATGTGTGTGTGTATGTGCACAAAAACAGAGAAAAAGGGGAAGCCACCAAAGAGCTTTCTATTAAAAAAGTGCTTGTGTTGGCCTCTTCTAGAATCTGGCAAGCAATTTAAAGATTGTGATAAGGGAAGGAATCAGGAAACAAATTATGTCTAACATTAAAGCCTCGAGTTGTGTCTCTGACTTCAGTGGACGTAGGGCAATAGATCCTGGTTGCTGTAAGGTCTACCATTTAACATAAATTTCACCTGATATTTCTTATCAGAAATGTGTTTAGGATTTTCCCCTCTCTCTGCATGTTTCCTCACTCTTGCTTACTTTGAGTTTTCTCACCCTCTATTTTGGACAAATTTAAACCATTTTGCTTAACTATACATATCTCCCATAGTCTAAGTCTCACAATAGACTACATTAAAACTGTATTTCGCCCTTCACAGCAGCTCAGAGGATGACATCAACTGGATCTCTGCAGGAATTTGGGAAAGAACTAATAGGGGCACACTGAGAGCAAGGTTGCAGGCTAGGGTAGGTCACAGGGTGCTTTTCAAACAGCAATCCCTAAATCATTTCTAAGGGGTCACCCAGAAGTAACCAAAAGCAATCAAACCTGTTATCAGCAGAGCTACATCTGAAATACTGAGGAACGTGTTTCACTTGGAGGATGTGGGGGTCTGTGGGCTGGGCCGTGGCAAGTCCTTTCATTGAAGGAGGGACCCCAAACTTTTCTAAATAAACCAAGAAATGAAACAGTGCCAGCAAATCTCCCCAGGCAGAGGAATGTGACTGTGTACGCACTTACTTTGTTAGACCAGACATTAATTTACTAGAATAGACTTAGCCAGAATAGCTGAGTTCTGTACCTATGGTCTTAAGCAGGGTGATGTCTCATTGAAGAAAAAAACACAGTAACTGACCTTGGTCTTGTTTGCCTCCCACAGGCAGTGGATGAGGTCAAATTCGTTAACGTTGTCTTTGAGAAGGAAAATGTTATAAAAAAATCAGTGTGTTGGAGTTTTTTGCCTTTTTTTTTTAAAGGAACATTAAAAAAATTTTAAAAAAATTGGTGCTGATTTCATGCTGAGGATTTGAAATGGTTCCATTCTTCCTTCCCTTAGCCAACCTCTTAAACAAAGCTGTTCTCACTGTAGATATTGAAAGAGTTCTCCAGCTGCCTGCGATGCTGATCCAGGCATGTGGAGGCAGAAGGACAAACAATAAAACTGCAGAAAATTTTTAAGATAGAGAACTTTTCAGAAGACTATATAAGAAATTTCACTTTTGAAAGAAAAAGCTTTGTTTGTGATTACCATCTGGCCAGCAGCATTTATTACTTGAGAACACTGCAACTAGTCTTTTACTTTTGCTTTTTATTACTTCTCTTGCAAAGAATCACTATGTATTGGAGGAATCACTATATATTGCATATATATATTATCTTTTCCTCAGATCAGCAAGGACAAGATCTATCCTGTCCTTCAGGGATCCTGCTCTCTTGCCTTCACCCCTCCCACAAGTCACTGACAGTATGTAAAGCCATTAGAGTCATGTTCTTGGCAACAACCCCACTTTTCAATGCTCCATTCCCAATTCCCACGTAAGGGATGACAGACTTTGGTGACCTTTTGCATCAACACTTGTTTACTAAAATTAGATTTTTTTTTTTTTCCTTCTTGGCAAATAACCAGACAGATTATACTCCTCGACCTGTCATCCATGTAGGGCAGGCAGCCCCAGAAATAGATGATGCAGAAGAATAAACTTCTCCATGAAGAGTAAAAGGAGCTCAAGGGGGAAAAAAAAAAAGCAAAAGCAAATGATGTCCTAGCAGTTTATATGCATTTATCTATAGTATGTATACACATGCACAGATGATATTAAGTGACAATGTCAGCCATAAAAGGTTGGGAGGTTACATACAGGTCAGATAATCATCTAGCTATTTAGGTGTGTCTTGAAAGTTCATTTGAATTTAAGATTCATGGAAGTCACTGGTACAAATCAAATAGAATGTTGCAGGGCTACTACTTGTCTTTAGCTGACTGGAGACAATGCTTGGAGTATCTGAATTTCCTCATGACATTTCCATGACTTCTTGTAGATTAAAATTAAAAGCCAGCCTAGGAAGGAAAAGAGAGGAAAACCTTCAGTGAGATATTTTGAGGAATACGTCTGGTCTAACAGGAAAAGTTGCTTAATATTTGACCATTATTAAGCCCAGGGAAACAAGCTACAAAGGGTACATACATCCTATACTTACAATTATATTACACCTAGACTTACCTTAAGAATTATGGTCCCACAATGCTTACTGGTATATGAACACACATGAAGTAATCACTTTCCTATAAACTTCATGGTCAGGTTCACAGAAGACAATGAGAATATTGAGAGGAAGTTTTGGTAGTTTGTGGCTGGCTGTACACAGAGACTTTTGGGTTTTTTTCTTGACCAAAAAACCATTTAGTTAGGCATCTGAGCCATTAATCTTATTTGAATCAAAAAGTCATTCTGCCTCCATTGGAGCCCATAGTCTGTATGAACTGCTGGATGTCTGTTCTCAGTGCACCTGTCTGACATGAAACTCGATGCTGTGCATTGCTGCACTTCACCAGTGGCTGGTGTGTCAAAGCTTCAACATCTGCACTTCTCTGAACTCGCAGTAATGTCTGTCCCACATCACTCTTCCTTTAGGTCACCAATTCTGAGAGCTGATTGAAAGTGTGTATTAACTATACCCCTCTAAGCTGGATATACGAATGGCTTTAAATGTTCGCAAAAAATGATCTTTAAGGTCATTTTGCGTATCTTAGAGGAAACAACTACGCTCAGTTTTTTGGTGACTATTGACCAGTGCAGGTGATGGGCTACTAATACCAGCAGTCTTCAGAAACAGTCTCAAGGTGTGCGCAGAGCGAACGGTGGGACAGCACAGCCCTTTCAGCAGGTCCGTGGGTCTGATTCTGCCATGACGTAGAAGCAGCACAGCACCAGTATCCTCTGCAGCAGGCGTTACCCCAGGGCAGTGCTGCCTGTGTGCCTGCTGGGCTCGGCCGAACAGCCCACGTACTTTCCTATCCTGCCGGGGAAAGCGGAGTGTAGACCATCAAAGCCTGAAGTTTTCACTGTTTTCATGTGGTTGCACTCACAGTTGTGTCACTGCAAGTGACGTAAAGGGAAAGGAAAAGTTTGCTTTTTCAGCAAGATGCAAACACAGAGATATTATCCGTCCACTGATTTTAATCTCCTTTCACAAGTACTCACATATAACTAGATCCAAGCCACTGATACTGTCCCTCCTTCTCTATCCCCACTATCAGGTTTCTTAGCCCTTTTCAACAGTGGAGTAGGTGTATCACTGCCTCATATTCAGCTGGGACATGGAACATTCCATGCAGCTTGTTAATACCTGGAGACACAAATACAGAGCCTCAAAATCTAGCTGGCAGCTTAAAGTGCTGAGATGACAATTGGAACCCCTAACTGGGCAAGAAGAAAAGATTCTGATCTTATAGTGCCAAATGTAGAGGAAAAGTATATTGAGAGTAGTCTTGCTTGACTTTCTCCAGCTAAAAATGTACTGAAACAGTTACAAAGTAAGAAATTTCTTTTTTAGCAAAAAAATTGGAATTTTCCTCTTACAGTATATCTTTGTTGGACATGCTGGACTTCCTTGATTATAAAAGCAATGAGACCACAGACACCAAAATACTTCAGTCAGATTAGAGACTGAAATAATTCTTTGGGGTTACCTGTCTGATGTTCTTCACATTTTTTCACTTCCTTTTTCTTTTATGTATTCTCCTTCACATGTTATGTGCCCCATGATGGAATTTCTTACATATTTCATCACAGTGATTGTTGTCTCCTTTGCGTCAGTACCACTTATTAACAAAAAGACCATGGTTCATTAGAGCACAGGCTACTGGACAGGAGAGTTAACTTATTAGGGGAAGTATTCCAGGATCTATATGAAACAATGACACTCTCAGTCAGGCTATTTCAGTTTTGACTGTGCTGAAAATCTGAGCTCTCCTGAGAAAATACTGGGATGTTTGATTAGGTTTGAAACTGCCTTGAATGCTCCTGCCAGTATATTGCCCCTTTCTGCAGGTGGGAGACTAGCTGTTTTCTAAATTTCTCTGTGCTGTTATTGTTTTATTGCTTTCATTTTCACTGAAAATTTCCAGAAAGTGATAACGCAGCGGTAATACTGGTGATTCATTTTCTCACCATCTCTATTCAGCAGTGTTGCGGCTGTGACAGGTATTTTCCCTTTTCCTTTCCACTGAGGGTTCCTGACATGGAGCCCTGGAAGGTGAGAATTTTACACAAATTCAGTTTTATTGCTTATCCGTTATCAATGAAATTGACTGGGTCCTCTCTGTTGGATTCAACGGGGTTTTGGGGGCCCCTTTCATAAAACTAGTCTTTATAATGAGCAGAGTAAATCATGAGCAAAGGTGTCTTCTCATTTTACTAAAGTAGCACCTTCTACACTCAGTTTGGTAATCCCCTTTCGTTGCATCAAAATGCAAATGCAACAGTTTGTAACTTGATCTCTCTGCCCATACTCACTCCTGCTCCTCACCCAGAGACTTTGCTGTTTTTAGGATTCTGTTTTGACAGCTTTGGCTCTGGGTATGGCCCAGCCTCAGTCCTAACACAAGGGTGGTCCATTGCACAGGAACATGCATACAAATACGTGAGAGCTGCTTTGGAAAAACTAATCACCATTAATCCATTATGTCTCTTTTTCTTTTCTTTCCTTTTTTTTTTTTTTTTTAATTCTTTAAATTCTAATGAATATTGACTGTCTTTTAATAACATGGTCCGCACAGATTACTCCTTGCTTTTCACTTCTACATTATTCCTTGAATTAGTACTGCGTTTTTAAAAAGTCTTAATAAGTCATATGTATAATTATTATTTTTAATCTTGTTATTATTCTCACCTTTTTCCTGTTCATCTGTGAAGGGCAGACACTGCACATAGTGTCTATCACGAATCTAAACCAAAGGAATGTGGGAACTACAGCTGCTCTAGAATCCATAAAGAGAGGTCACCATCTCTTCATCTACCTCCAGAGAGCCTTGGCAACACTGAGTCCAGACAAAGGCAGGGACTTACAAGACCTGAGTTCAGGGATGGTTTACCACAAGTTTTCTGTGAGACTTTTCATAAAATGCTTAGTCCCAGTCCTCTGTGATCTTTAATTTTCTGTCTCCTACAGAAAGAAGCAGAAACTGAGCACTAAACAACTGTGCCTTGTTTTTCTTGCTTAGAAAATCAATGTAATATTTCATCACCGCTTCTTAGAAAAATCCAAATATTAGGAATCACCTTTTTAAACTGTCAGAAAAATTCCGTTATTCTGTGATCATCTATAAGTAAAAGTACTATCCATTTTCAATGCACATGCCCAGGACAACCAGACCTCCAGCTTTCACTTACAAAGAGGAGTTTTTCAGTGGCTGGTGAAGGTGAATGAATGACGGCTCTGGCAGAGCAGAGGAAAATGTGAGCATTGCATGGGGAAACTGAGACACTGAAAACTTCTGGGATGCAGTGACAGTGCCACAAAGGCATTTTCCACGGAGTTGTTTTTTATATGTATTTTGATTACAAGATTACTTTGTAATCTTCTGAAGATGGCAATTTTTGCTCTTTCTTCTAAATCTTTGTGTTTTGAACATAAAAGCAAATATTATACTGAGAAGCAGTTAATTTATTTTTAATGAATCTTACCTGGCTTTGCCAAACAGAAAGCGCAAATAGTGATAACTTTTCCTTTTTTTTTTTTTTTTTTTAAATTTAAAAGACTATAATTGCAGCTTTCAGTGACCTTTATTGCTTTTAAAATTATCCTTTCACTAAAATTTTTAGTGCTAGGCTTTTGTGGACTTAAAAATGTTTTCAGAAGATCAGCAGTGTTTTGAGTATAAAAATGATATTAAAATATTTACTTGATCCAGGTTAAGGTTTTGGGTTTTGCTGATGCCTCCAATATTGCTCATAAAATGCAATCCCAAATGGTCTTATGTACACCTGTAGGTAAGGTTAACATCAGCCTCTGCTCCGATACATCCAGGCATTCAGCTGTGACTTTTCAAAAGAAAACCCTGTGTATCAGCCAGCACCAGGGAAGTCTTGATCACCTCCCCAAATACCAGAGGGCCTTAAAATGCAAAGCAAAAGACAATCAGGGCTCTTTAAAAAGGATCAGAAATCAAGAAAAAACCTGAAGTCTGCACAGAGAGCCTCTCCCAAGTGTTCTATGAGAGCAAGAGAGCACAGAGCTCTGTTCAGGCTAAAAGCAGCTGTATCACCTGAGAACAAGCCAAAGGGGTTGCAACAGCAATTGGAGGCTGCACTTTTATTTAACAGTGAAAACCACATCACTTCCCAGGCTTCGGTTCCCCCACTGCAGGCGAGAAATGATACATTGTCTTTCCCTTCATGAAACATTTTGAGATGGATGTAGGTGAAGCCCTAAGAGCCTCTCATTGCCAGGAAAAAGAGATGAGGATCCCCGCCAGAGGCCTCATCTGTGGTCATCAGCAGACAAAGTTGTCCTCCAAGGCAAACGCTCTGGATGAGAAACGCTCATCTTCTCAGTTTTCTCTGTGTGCAGTAGAATTTGAGCTAAGCATACGGAGCTACGATGATTACAAAACACTTTCCTTGAAAATGTCTTTTGATCTCTGGCCTCCAACTTGCATCAACCTTCTTCACTTCTGAGAACTTTCTGAGTTCTTAGAAACAGCCATCACTCAGTGGGGCTGCTTATGCACTTGTGTTCTGATGGAGGCATAGGCAGGAGGAACCAGAAATGCTTTAGCTAAAGGTCAGAAGTTTTCTGGGTTTTTGTTTTACGTGTGAGAGATCTGTGTTGGTGATTTTATTTCCTTCACTCTGCCCCATTTTTGCCTAGTCAGCTCAAGGAACAGATGTGGGCTTCTGTCCAACAGTGTGTAACATGATAAATATGCACTTTGTGTTCTAATGCCTGATGTGTTCTCTGGAAATAGACTTGAACAATGACAACTATACTTGGCATTTGGAGGAATCAGCTGGGCTATCTAGGGATCACAGAGTTCAAACAGAAGACCTACAAGCCCAGAAAACATTTGTTTGTTGTTTTTTTTCCAGTGGACCTGACTTGTTCCAGCCTTACTTTTGCTAATATATCTGAAATCCTGACTGGAATCCCTCTGCTGCTCCTCACAGTTATTAGACAAAATCAGGGAATGCTCTGGAGGGAGACCTCATGGATTAAGCATGCATATCCAGTTTTCTAGGAAGCAGGATATTTCTGGATCCCAAATGCAAAATTTAAAAAAAAAAAAA